>OOFC01013254.1:11207-34482 GCA_900323345.1 Pseudochromis fuscus | reverse complement strand
AATCTAACATTCATGTGCAGTTGCAGTGTTTTTAATCACTAAAACTCTAAAATCTAGTAGTATATAGCAAATCACCTACTTTGCTCCTGGGAGAGGCGCTGGTGAAATTACCGTAATGACACTAAATTCACCGTAAAGTGCAACATCTCAGCTCTCAGAAACTGTTGAAATTTTTCCGATTTTGCAAACCGTGAAGTAATTACAGTAATCCAAAGTCGCTTGTGCAAACAGCAACACATTCGATTTCAACGGGCTAACCAGGCTTGTATTGTGAAATATTTGTAGTCACACTATGTTTAATTTTTTCACCCGTTTTTCCCTGCTTGTGTTCGAGGTCCGGTCTTTGGTTGTCTCGACAGTGACCCCGGTCATGATCACAGATCTTGCTTTTAATTGGCTACCAGTTTGATTTCAGGTAATACAGTATTTTAGTTTCTACCATTGTCATGTTTTGCTGAATACCAAAATATTTGAAGTCTCTAGTTAGCTGACTGTGGAAATGTCAATTTGATTTGCAGTATTGTTAAAAACAGCCATCAGATTAATTAGTAATTAAAGTAATTATTAGTTTCAGCCCTACATGCAGTAGTATTGGAATTTCTTTCTCCTGAGTCCTCCTCATCTTGTTTTGGCTGATCAAAACCAGGATAGAGGCTGACGTAGGCTTCTGAAACTGGGGTCTGATCATGACTGAACCTTATCCCAGGGTACTTTAAAAACTTGCTCTCAGTCCATGGGAACGCACACAATTACTTTCTTGTAGTACAAAATCTATATTGGCATGTGACTCAGTTCATCTTTAGTGCGGCTGATACATTTCTCAGCTGTATAATGGTGTATTTGCGTAGACATGTAACAAGCCCAGCAGACTGCAGATCCTCCTTCCACTTTGTTTCCAAGTGTCCCACATGCCTTCGAGCAAACACTGGTCCAGATGTCATGTGAGATTTTTTCAACAGTGGCTTTGTCTCTGCCGCCCTGCCATAAAGCCGCGAGTGCTGAAGCACCCAGGCAACAGTTGCTGTATGCACCCAGTCTCCCATCTGAGCTGTGGTTTCCTGTAGGCCTCCCCGGGGCTTCCTCTCACGCAGACTCTCTCTGCTCTATTCCTAGTTTTCACAATTGTCTATACAGTGCTGATGAGTATATTTATCATCAACTTTTCCTGATGCGTCACGGCTGTCCACTTGTGATCTGATTACCCAAGATGCATTTAAAAGTCTAAACAAGGCCCATGTGTTGCAGGACACTTTGTGCTTTTGTTGGCTGAAGGTGGTTCTTTATGACTCTGGCTGTCAGTTTAGACTCTTTGTGAAATGGCTGAAGGAGGAGAGATCAGATTTCTCCCTGATGATGTTGTATGATGGATAAGAATCTGAACATCTACAGTGATGGAAAGATTTGCACAGGGCATTAAGTTTTAAAGGCTACTTCCACATACAGGAACTTGATAGTTTAGATTGAGGTTCTTATCAGTCATATCAGCCTTACTGTAAAGTGCCACCTCATCCTTCTCAGAGCTGCACTAAAATTTGGGCCCACAGTGTTTGTTAATGCAGGCTGAATCATGTCAGGGTGGTAAAGTGTGCCATGCCTAAATTAAAATAAAAAAGTGGAATTAAATTCCCCTTAAAATATAAATTCATAGCACAACAGCACTTATTGATGTGAAGAGTTTAGATTTCCTAGTTAAAGCCTTAAAGGGTAAGGCCTGTGGTTTGTTCTACAAAGCAAGTTCAACATCAGGATATCTTTCTGATATCTAGCTTTACTAAACCTAACAACTGTGGTCAGGAACCCAGGTTTTTCATTAGATCATAATTGCAAATGTACAGACTAGGGTTGGGTACCGAAATTCGGTTCCAAGTAGGAACTGAATTAAATTTAGTGAGTACCGGGTACCCATGAAAAAATTATAATTTCGGTTCTGCTTATCGGTTCCTAGATGCGCTCATTTTACACAATGGCTGCATACGGACTTTAGATATCTGCCAAGACCTGCCTGTTACGTATCTAACACGTCACATGAAGACTCATGGCAACAGGAAATGGACCGGAGAAAGGAGTCGAAAGCGTGGCTTCATTTTAGTTGAGAGAGCGGCGAACGTGGAAAAAGCAACATGTGTGGGAAAGTCCATCAGGTCCCTGGACGCATCCAATTCACATGGCAGATTTACAGTGACGTAACAGCAAGACGCAACCTCCAGAATCACCGGTTCAACTTATGTCAAAAGTGCGGATTTCAAACTAACTACCAGTTTTAGAACTGTGTTGATAGACCAAGTCAATCCAGAGTTATGATAAAAAAAAATAAACGTCATGTTTTTCATGGATCTGGTGCGCGTCTGTGTGCATTTGATGCATGAAGAAACAGAAACACGGGCAATTGTATAGAGCGCCGAGTCATGCTTTCAAAGTGAAAGTGAAAGCTTGGTGCGTGTCTGTGCTCGTTAGATACATGAGGAGACAGAATAACTAGCAATCGTAATCAAGCGCTTCGTGCTGTGCTATCAGTTTGCATAGAGAGTGCGCATATCAAGCTAACCACCAGTTTTAAAACTGTGTTGATAAACCAAGTCAGTGCAGAATTATGATAAACAATAAACATCATTTTGAATCTTGTACTGTTTGAATAATAGACCCAAGCCGCAAGACAGGTTTTTTGTTTTTGGAATCAAAATAAGGAATCATTAGGAACCGGAATTGATAAGCAGAACCGAAATGGGAATCGGATTCATAAAAATCCTAACGATACCCATCCCTAGTACAGACCCAGAGCTGCTTAATATGTGCAATTTAAAGAAACAAAACCAACACAGTGGCTGCAGCTGAAGCAGGATGGGAAAGGTGGGAGAAACCTTTATGAATGTGTAAGTTAATAGGCTGATCACTAACACTGCTCCATCATTAAGGCGTGAGAAGATCTGACTACAGTTAAAGAATTTGCATGTGCAGAAGTGACTTTTCATTGAACTCACTCATTTAAAAAGAGCTTACAGTTATGCAGAATTAAGGATGTGGCCTCTTTCAGTAACCGGTAAGGGGTAGTCCCATCTACCTCCTCACTCCTACCCAGCTCCACCTTTTCATCCAAAACAAAACCCTCCAAAGATGAACCAACATGGCCGAATTACTAACTCTAGGCTTTAAAACTCTACTTCACAAACCAATGGGTAACATCACTGTATCCATGTTTTATTACAGTCAGTATTACAGAGTTAGAGTGATAGGAAATATGGCAGCATGAAGTAACTAAAATTGTCCTTTAACCCATTGAATTCAAGGGTCTGATCGTGGGAGAATGGAGATTTTGTTATTCATAAATGGGATTAAATTGTCTTCCACATCTTGTCTAGATTTGACAAGCATAGGTATGATGGCTTTTGACCTGGACTTGGTCTGATGTGATCTATCAAAACTGCATTTTTGTGTTTTCACAGATAAAGGTTTCATAACAATAAATGCACCAATAAACTAAGCAGTAGTTCCTCAGCATTGTGTTTTAACCAACAAATCAGAAAGTAACTTTTTAATCAATCAGGAAGGAAGCTACAGGAAGAAACTTTGAACAGATCAGTTAATTCATACATCAATAAAAACATGTGAGCATACATGCAGCGTACACATGATGCATGATGGTGCATAACACTAGACTGAAAGTGGGTAAAAGAGAGGCAGCGTTCAGAGTATTACTTGTAAAACAGCTTAGTGGATATACAGTGTGGTCATAGGGATGAACTGAGCGATGAGGCAGAAAACTGTGTCAGCGATGACAGACGTTTAACATCAGCGTGTGTCATCCATCTTTCATGGTGCTGTGCAGTAACAGAGTGTGATTTAAAAGCAAAGGGGAGTCAGGTTAGCTGTGCAGTCGACAGCTGTTATCCTCCAATTACAGGGCTACAGATTAACACCAGTTTTAAAGGCAACATCCAAAGCCTGTTAGTCTGGGATGTGGTCTGATATACCAGCTTCATGATGTCAGAAAATGTCCCATGAAATTCTGTCTTAAGAAGAGGCCATTTAAGACCACGTGTTAATGAAGTTTGTCTCTTTTCCACTTTTGCTGTTCAAGTCCAAATTGGATCCATACTTTGTGAGGGTTCTGTCCGGTAAAACGACAACAGGATTTAGTTTAAAGAAGTGAGAGAAACTCACTATGAAAAGAGGAAGTAGAAAGTGTGTGAGAGTGAGAAAACAAAACTCGACAACCAGTTTATAATTGAGGAAACATGACAAGCAAAGCTGAGAGATAAATCTTAGCTGCTTTTCTTTATACCTCCTAGCACCAAGTAGTTTGCTAAAAATGATTAGTAATGGCTACTGTGGAGATTTATAACATCCATTGTGTTACTGCAGTGTCACATGTGAGGGTTTAAAATATGTTCCTCCTTCTATATAGCACTATATCTCTAAAATGTTAGTATTTAATTTAGTTAATTTAATAATAGATTTTGGCTAAGGTGACTCGTTTGCCTGTTTTTGGACCTTTTGAACCATATGGCAGCTTTTTCAAGAAGTTAGTTTCCCAATTTTTGAGAACACTATTTCTAAATTGGACAGTGCTGATTAACTCCAACAACATTGGTATGTTTCTTTAGTGTGGGTGGGTACTTGTTGTATATGTTGTTTCCAAATGTATTATTACAGCAGAGCATGAAAAGAGGAAGTAGAATATATGTGAGAGTGAGAAACAGAAACTTGCATTGTTACGTCCTACACCCTCAAAATTTACTGGGTTGTTTTAACCCAGAATTGGGTAACTAACTAGTGCTGATAAAAAGTTTTCACCCCTTGGATTTTTCCCCTTTTATTACTTTTAGGAATTGAATCATGTTGACCATAATTTGGCCTTTTTAACAATTAATTTACAGGAGAAAAAAACTTTTAATGTAAAGTTGAAAACAGATTTCTACAAAGTAAATTCATTAAAAATATATAATGTGAAATAAGTGCATAATAACTACATAAGTATTCACTCCCTTTAAGTGTACTTGGTAGATTTGGCTGCAGTTACAGCACTGAGTCTGTGCAGATACAGGAGGTCCTTGGTTTACGACGTCCTCGACCTACAGCATTTCATGGTTACATTGCCACCTCCCATAAATCTGTTAAGAAAGTCTTGTTCTATCATTCTGACGTGCGGCGTTTGCAACATTAACACATATTTTGTGTGGGAGCTAGTTGTCTAGAGGACTGGATGAATACATGGTTACACAGTGCTATACATGGAAGATGGCTTTGTTTACATTCATTGGTTGTAGACCATTTTGATTGTGCTACATCCATACACCCAGACAGAATGGACAATACCAGTCCACATGCTTGTCTTTATTTATTCATGCAAATTTACCCAGAATGCACGCGGGTTCTGCAAGTGTGTCATGACGAGAAGCAGGAAAAAATGTTGAATATCTCTGATTTTTCCCAGGAAGCTGCTGTTTGGGGTGCTAATAATCTTGGGGTTATGCCAGTGAAAAGGTTAATTAGGGTTAGAAAGGGTTAATTAAAATTTCCGGTGAAAATTGACTTACGCTACGCTGTAGGAACGAAATTATGACGTAAAAAGACCTGTCAGGGTTGCTCATCTGGACTCGATTCTTCTTTGCAAAATTGCTCATGCTCTCTCAGGTTACATGGGGATGAACGACCAGTCACAAATTCTCAGTTAGATTGAGGTCTGGACTTTGACTTAGCCACTCCAGAACATTCACCTTTTCTCTTTTAACTATTTACGCGTAAGTTTTGCTTTTGGTCATTGTCTTGCTGGAAGAAAAATCTTCTCCCAAGTCATAGTTCTCATGCAGACTGAATCATTTTACCTGCTACCTTGACAAGCCTTCCAGAGCCTGCAGCTGAGATGCATCTCCACAGCATGATGCTGCCACCACCATGCTTCACAGTGGGGATGGTATATTTGGTGTCTGCTAAACATAGCGCACTGCATGCCTCTAGCTGAGATTTAATATGAGCTTTCTTCAGTGGCTTTCAGTTTGCCAAAGTTTGACTGGTGACGAACCCAGGAACCAGTTCTCTTCCATCTGAACTCCTTCAGAATAACCATAGGTGGCCGTCCTCACTGATGTCCTTCTTGCACGGTCACTTGGTTTGTGAGGACAGGTTGCTCTAGGTAGATTTACACATGTGCCATAATTTTGCTATTTCATGGTGATAGATTTAACTGAACCCCGGTTGATGTTCAGTGATTTGGAAACTTCGCTGCATTCATGCTTTGACTTATACTTTTCAATAACCTCATCATGGAGTTGCTCTGTTGTCTTCATGGTGTAGTTGTAGCCAGGAATTCTGATTAACAAAGGACTACATCTTCCAAACGTAGGCGTGTTTGTACTACGATCACTTGAGCACACACTTACTTACATTACTTTCTTGTAATCTGTTTACACTTGGACATTAAAGGGTTTTTTAATAGAAATTTTGTGTATGAAGCCAAATTATATTAACAGTGACTGAATTTATAAAAGAAATACTTTGAATAGACACTGTCCAACAAAATGTGCTGTTTTTACTCTGCATTGGGTAAAAAACTGAAAGATGTTGACTAAAAATCACAAACCTTTGTCTAAAAATTCCAAACTTTCGGGTAAAAACAGTCAATTTTGTTGGTTTGAATTAATCCAGCATCTAGTTAGTTCAGTTATTACCCAGTTCTGGGATAAAACAACCCAATATTTTTTAGTGTATGATTTCACTTGCACAGATTTAAATGAATGAAGATGAAACTGAGGAGTTGATGGACAAACTGGTGACAGGAACCCGCAGCAGACAGGGTCGTACCAACTCGAGGCATCTTGTAATTAAGCTAATACAGACTTCACTCAGTCAAGTCCCCGCTGTCCTCAGCACAACAGCAGTGACCTTCTCACAGCAGCAGGACAGCATCACTGGTGTGTTTTCTCACTACTGAGTTAACTTGTGAGTGAGTCCTGACAAGGCGCCCGCCCTCGGTTATCAGGGGAGACACTGGCTGATTATATTGTGCGTTATCACAGTGCAGTATGCAGCGTTTCTCACCCTGCTCCACCCCTCTGTGCTTCACCTTGCAGACTTCTAGTGAGAGCTCCACTAATGTACAGTGACCGGCAATTGTATCGTTGTGTGCAGGGGTCAAGAATGGTTGTTCTGAAACCTCTATTATCTGCACTGCCCAAAGGTTTACAGCTTCACAATAGCATCACAGATCTGTGTTGGTCCCTGTTAAAACAGAGGAAGAACACATTGGTCCAAAATACAACCCTGTGCTTACTCAGACCAGTCTGGCTCGTCTTCTCTGACCTCTGGGATTTTTACCCAGACAAAAAAACTGCAGCTCACTGGATGTTTTTTCTATTTCAGACTATTTTCTGTAAACTCCAGCATATCAGCAGTTTCTGAAATCCTTAAAGCAGCCTGCCCGACACCAAGAGCCAAGTCACATTGATACCTATCTTCTCCAGTCTGATGCTGGTTTAAATTTTGAGTTTCTGCTGCGCAATTGGCTGATTAGATATTTGCTATAACAAGCTGTTGAAGAGGTGAACTGACTGAAGTGGCCAGTGAGTGTACATTGTTAAACTGTAAAACTTATGCCAGTATATTGTGCCTGTCACTGTTCAGAGTGATATAAAACAGAGAAGAGAAACTGAAAGCATCACATTTTTTTGGCATTTTGCTTTAAACTTAATTATGAAAATATTTTCTGAGTCATTTTTCAGAATTAACACCTGTGCTTTAAACTGATAATCATATTTAAGACTGTTGGTTCAAGCTCAATAAAGAACCCTGTCAAACTTTGATGGTTGTTTATTTTTTTGTAAACCTGGTGAAATGTGTAATTCATTAATCTGCATATTTATCAATAATAAGAAAACTCTTGAATCATTTGTGTAGACTGTATAGATTGGATGAAGCTAATGTGTTTACACACATTTTGAACTTAGCAGAGCTGTATTTGGATATCACCAAGTTGGTGTTTTGGAGCCAGAAGTGACCATATTTGGATATGAATGGAGGCATGAGGAGGCGGGTCTGACCCTTGAACCTGGTGACACTTCCCAATGTGTGTGAGACTGGAGTTCACCAGTGAATGAGTCACCAAACCACCTGTAAATCATTGAAGATGAGACCTGTCAATCAATCTAACATCGCCCCTAAATCTTCCTCTTTTTAAGCCTAATATCTGCTGAATGATGAAATGATTTTCAGATGGGCCATCAGATCACTGAACAGAGAACTGATTCCAGTTAATGACATCACAATGGCTTGTGGAGTGTTTTTGAATTGACGTCAATTGTGGCCAGAGTTTTTTGGGACCAGCACCTAGTGGCCCTCAGTGGTATTGCACTTCTTTGCACTTGGCCCTGATTTTGAGAGCTGGTTGCTGTGTTCATTTCTATACAGTCTTTAGAGGCTTTTCCACTGCATGGAACCAGCTCACGTCGACTGGTCACCTCATCTTCACCTTGGTTGCGTTTCCATTACAGAGGGTAGTACTGTCACCATGTAGCTGGTTGTCAGGCGAAGGAGGAGAAAGTTCATGAAGTAATCTTCATATTTCTACTGTTGTGGTGTCACAGAAAGAAGATCGTTTCAGGTGAGAAATCAGTTGGTTTAGCGTCAAATATGTTGTTAATTCATCAAGTTAGAGCCTGGTTAAAAATTTGCTCCTATGTTTTTGGATATGTGAGGTCCTGCTACAACCCCTATCAGCTGTTCCTCCAAGCAGGCGGTCAGAGCTCATGTTTTTTTAAATATAACTTTAATGTTGCACTAAAGTACCTGATCTATTCAGTGTTTTTATGCACATAGTAGAAACTTGTTATTCTGAATAGAACTGTACAGACTGTGTCAGCTTGTAGGTACAAATATTTGCGCGAGGAAGCAATGACGATTCTGATCAATCACATTTTAGTCCCTGCTAGCACCTGGCTGGTCCCTTTTATGGACCCACAGGAGAACATTTACGAAAAAAAAACGTACCAAGAACCAAGTTTCAGGTACTTTTTGCCAATGGAAAACCAAACCAAGTACAGTCAAGTTGAGGTGCGCTGGGTCCATGCAGTGGAAAAGCGTCACACAATAATTGCATATGTGGCCTTTACTGTGCCACAGCTCTAGTAAGCTTTCCTACATCTAAGTGTTATTTTATTAAGATTTAATAATTTCTTCTGATGATAGTGGAGGCACTTTGTACTTCACCTAAGACTGTGTTCTTTGACTCATTGCAACTCCTGAGCAGTTTTTGTCAAAATTAGCTTTTGCAAGAGTGTTTCTGTAGAACAGCAGATCCAGACAGGATCAAAAAAGTGTACTGTTTACTCCTTGGAGAGCTCGAGATCCAGGAAGTCTGGGGTGGGAGCGCTGATGTGAATGTGATACATGTTTACCTCATCAGCAGCTCGGCGCAGTCTGTTAAATGGGAGCGTTAAACAGGGACTCACTCACGCCTTTGAGCTGTGTGGGAGAGCACTGCAGCACACAGAAGAACTCTGAACGTGCGTGCGAGTGTGTATCACCCACAATCACGCAGAGTGAGCGAGTGCGATGGGATGATGTAATGAAGAGCAGCCTCGGAGAATGAAAGCTGGACCTTGGGATTTGCTGAGTGGCACAGATGGTAGTTCAGTGGAGGGGAGGGCTGGGAGCGCAGCCCGCTGGAGGTAATCCAGGCATTACAGCAAGCTATGGGGGAATACTATGTTCAAAGCCAAATCTGTGATGCTTTCACTTTGCCCCAGTCATCGTACCGCTCCCTTAACATTGGGAGAGGCTTAGAGGAAGGGTAAGGAGAGGAACCTGGGAAACAGCTTGTGCATGAGCTTGCTGTCAGTTGGTAGTTTGCGATTAAACACCAGAGTGAACTGAATAGCTGCAAATAGCTTCCCTGGGTCAATAGTTTGAAACGTGGTGGAGGCTGTTTTAAGAATAATATTATTCGGTGTTGGCTCAGTTGTCATGGAGATCTGATACGCTCTGTAGACAGGCAAGCTGAGGGGCTGTTACGATTTCATCCAGAGTACTTACAGGTCTGGTGACCTAGAGGTTAAGCATCAAAGTTTATTCTTAACCTTGAGCATAAACAGTCACAGTTTTTACCTGCAAGCTTCTTCCTAAACTTTCAACTATCTCAGTGGATGCAGCTACTTAACAGCATATTTATGCTCAGTGTTACATATATAGACGGATGTGGGCGGAGCCTTCTACCTGCACCAACTTTCATTGTATGCATCTTTGACTCTGTGGCATCCTTTAGTGAATATATTCCACAGACAGCAAAAATACAAATGGACGTATGCGAGCAGTGATGATCACATTTGAAACCACAACGTTTAACTGGCAACTTTTTTTATAACTTGTTTTTATGGAGTTTGCATCACCACAGTTACAGATAAATTTGGCCAAATCGTGTTTGTCCTTGGCCCTACCCCTACATTTGGCGCCTTCAGGTAAAGGGTTCAGGGTGTCCCAAATCTTGATGAGTGAAATGGGGAGAGCCAAGGGGTAAGGCTGAATGACACACTACAAACGGAGGGGTATGAGAAATTTCCACTAATTTGTGCGAGTCTCCATCAACATGGAGGTAAATGCTCCAGTGATGGAGAAAGGAAAACAAATTTACACACATTTGATCGTCAGTTTAATGCTCTTTATAGACCACCTGTTTATGACAAATGTAGCAGAAAACTTGCAAGTTGTTGTATGTGTGTCAGTTCAGGCTATTCACATTAGCGTCGTTTTAACGTAACATTGACATGTCCTGTTATACCCGTCAAAAATTGAACATGTCATTGATGATCACCAATGACGTAACAGGTCTTGAAGGGTTGTCCCATTTCATAAGGGGATATTTCAACTGCCCCTTGTGACTATATTTCGAGGGGTAGGGGAAAGGGTATAAATCACAATTGGGATTAGGACTCTTGATCAAATTCTAACTCTTTATTTTTCAGTTACTCAAGCTAATCTCTGCATGTTTCTCTTGGGAACTGCAAAGGTAACCCCAAAGTACATGTAGTCCTGGTTGGAAACACAGTGACTATACACGGTAAACATCTGTCCTCTTTATACCATCACGACATCATATTTATCTTTTAACATACAGTTGGTCAGCCAAAGCACTTTTGATCCCAGGCTGTCCCAGTTTTTAAAAGCCTTCTGACACTGGAAGTAGACTGCCTTAATGTTTTTTGATTGTGATTTCCGTTTAGGGCAAATGCTGATCTTCCAAAGTACCAGCAGCTGTGTTGCTCTCAGTTAGTTGCCTTTAATGATGACCGATGCCCTGTGTTCAAGCAAAGACTATAACTTCGGTCTTTAAGAGCTTTTATTCTGGAAAGATCTGACATCCTAATAGGACTATGAAGTGAGTTACTAAAAGCAGTTACACAACACTGGCTAGAATTACAAGACAAATATAGATTGATAAACCTTTCACATAAGATAGGACGTTATTCATCCCACTCTGGGGAAATTCCTTATTGTGTCTTGGAAAATTTCTTTTTACAGTTTTCACATTTACACACAAGTAGGTTGGATTTGAAGTCATGATTTGTGGTAAAGTAGAACAACTTAAGAACATAAAATAACATTTTTGCCTTTTTATATTGAAAAATCCAGACGTTCAACAAGGGATCATTGGTTATGATAATATTGTAAAAGGGAAGGCACTCAAACACTACACACTATCATGAAAGGAAAACAATTGATGAACATAATTAACACTAATGTCATTAATACTCCAACGAAAAACGTAACTGATTGACTCAAATAACCTGAAAACAATGGAATTTACCTTTTCTCTTTGTCTTTCTATTTGTCCACATCGAGGACACGGCCGTGTTGTTCAAACACCACTTATTGAACTGTCAGTGGAAAAAAAAGCTTAGTGCAGAAGGCTGATTAAAACTGTCCGACTTTTAAAACCAACCCTGCTAGCATGCTAACACTGACAGACGACAACTGGTGCACTGCCAAAATGATTCTGATTGCATGAGTATGTTGACATGCGCAGACATTCGGATCGTACCAAACAGACGTCTCACTCCAAACTAAACTGTTAAACACTGTTGAACCCCTGCTAAAGACACATATATACACATAGCTGTCAGTTTAAAGAAAATAAAAACTGAACAAATATCCAAATTTTGAATACAAAGCGAAGCCCTAATAACTACACTTGTGAGTATTTTTATGAATCAAAAACTTTACTGTTTCTGGTGTTCCTTGTTTTCTGTGATAGTGATTGGGTTTTGTGAGAGTGGTAAATAAATCCTTTACACTTAGTAATCAACATATTGATCTGGCGATGTTGTGTTTTTAAGGTCTTAGCTGATCAGATGACAGTGATTGTACTGGGGAAGGGGGATTGACACGTGGTTAGAAGCTGAATGAGCGAGTTAATCATCCTCTTGTCATGAGATCAGCAGCTGTTGTTCTTCTGTTTACCTAATGGATAAGAAGAGCGGCACTGTCAAAGTTCTTCACATAACTCCCATGTTATGACTTTTTCTCTGCACAGCATGAACTAAAGAGGTTTGATTATCTCATCATGTCTGTAATTTTTCAGAGAATTAGCTACTATTGAGTATACAAGGATAATTTCTTCAGCATACCACAGGGTCATTGGAAGATGTGATTGACAATGCTTGCTTTCATTTTTAGATTAAAGATTATTGGCGTTTCCATTCTGATGATATGATTTTCTATTATCCTAAGATCTGTATGTATGGCCTGTGTGAAGGTTAGAAGCAGGTCTTAGGTTGCTGTTGTTGGTTTCTCTGTATGGGAAGTGTCCAAGAATAGTTTGACAACTTAGGTAAGAGTTCCTGTTGTGTATGTCTATCTCTGGAGAGGAAGAGGACTCTGAGTATTTCAGATATGCAGAGCACTCTGACACATATCTGAAGCGACATGTTGACATGTTTGTGCTAAAATAACAGATTATTGTGTTTTCATCAATTCTACAGTTGTATAATATTAAAGCATTTATATTATTTTTTATCATTTGTATCATTTTGAACAATTATTTTACAAAGCATTAGAGTCTCAAATAGTCACTACAAACTCCTGAGTTTACAACCAGATGATGTGTCTCTTCACCCACACCTGGGAGCACAACAGACCTGCTGTCCAAGATTTACAAGCCTTTTAAATTCATTTTCTTTTTACAGTGTGGTTATTTATAACTGAGAGTTGAGCTGAAGAAACCAAAGCATCACAGGTTTTGTGCATACCTTTTTTTGTGTCAAGTTAGTAATGGATCCTTCAAGTGTTTTAAGAGATTGCGGAAAAGTTTGTATCTCTGAGTTCATATGTGGGTCAGTACATTGTGATACTGGAGATAAAACCCAGACTCCTGCCTGTGTCTCTGCAATGATAACCCTGATGTTCTGGTCCAGCTCAGATAACTCGGGGCAGGACTGTCTACCTCCAGGATTAGTTTTAATTTGGCCTCAGATTGTACAGTTTGTTGTTCATTTCCTGCAGCAGAACTACTGAAGGTTTTCTTGTCAGTTGCTGCTTTGCTGTGTTTGCATTTTAACTTTCTTGACTCATCAACCTGTCTGATCAGTTCCTGTGACTTTGTGCACCCACGGGCCTGCGGTCTCATCTTCTTATGCACATTGCTGCACAATTACATATACAAACAACGTACATTTAGGAAGATCTAAGAATTGTAACAAAACAGTAACAAACATTTCTCTCATTTAAAACACTTTAAGGACACTTCATGAATCTGATGCAGACTTTCTCTTAAGAACCAGTATAAGAAAACTTACAAAGATATTGATGTATGAGGCCCACTGGCATCCTTTAGGAGACCACTCCCATCAGGATAGACTGATTAATCATGAATTAAAGGTGATCAATCGAACACGATGAAGGATGATTCATCTGATCAGTCGAGTTCTTGCTACATGTCTGTAGAAAACTGCTGATGGTTTTTATACCACTCAACTCCTAGATGTACTTTGATCTTTGTAATAAGGGCTTTATGCACTGCAACCCTACAGTAACGTCTCTCTGTGCAAGTGTCGACAGACTGTTTGTGCTACTGCAACCAAGTTACTCTGTTTTGCAGCAAGATTAGATCATGTACCTTCAACAAAGGTTTGCAAAACAAACTGTTGGAAGCACCAGTATATGTCTGCTTTGTCTTTTCTTCCTTCAAGTACTTTAACACAGAGGCCCTGTTCAGACTCTGTGTTCACACCTGTAGACTAAACACAAGAAAAGCTTTTTCTGTCACGTCCTTATCGGTGACACATTAGCATTCACACTACAAAAGGTCTGCGGTCACATGTGTCCTCAGATCAGATCTACATGTGTTTTGTACACTTGTATTTAGCGCTGTCCACTTGGGATCCAATCACCTGAGATGTGTGTTTAAACAAAGTGTGAACAAGGCTATAATTCACGATCAGGGTTCCCACGTGCCCTGGAAAACGAGTGTTGACGTCTTTTGCTGAGTACAAACTGTGAGATCGCTACATTTTTAATGAGCTACTGTACTATAGGATTTATTTGTGTTACATACTATACTGTCACTCTAATAAATGCTTGGATGTTTTGCAGTATCTATATGGTGACTTATTTTACCCCAGTAAGATGGGTTTTTTTATCCAGTGGGTAAAATACTGGGTAAAAACAACAAGATGTTGTATTAAAACAACAGCATACTAAGTAAAAACAACCAAATGTTGGGGAAAAACAACAAGATAATTGGTAAAAACGATAAAATACTGGGTAAAAACTACAAAATACTGACCAAAGAAACCAACATGCTGGCTAAAAACAATGAAATGTTGGTTAAAACAACCCATCATACTGGCCTAAATTATACCAGCATGTAGCTAGTCTAATATCTACTCAGTTCTGGGTAAAAACAACCCAACATTTTTTAGTGTGATTGATCATACCGGTCTTTTGTCACAGAAACCTTCCTGGAAAATAGTTTCTTCAAAATAGTGGGAGCCATGATGCTTGTTTGTTCCCCAACAGCACTGTAGTGTCTGATTGCGGCTCCTCTTCGACCTCTTTCCTTTTGTCATTTCCTGTCAGAGGGGAGCTGATAGCACTCCTACCAACAGTGAGACCATTTTCGAGGCAGCCCCCAGTTCCCTCTCAGCTCTCCTCTGTAGCACAGACAGGAGGAGACTTGTGCATCGATTGGACTGTCACTGTAGTTTAGCTGTTGTTTTGGCTGATGGCCCAGGAGTGAGAGATGATGAGGTTTGTAAAACAACACAACTGTAATTGCCCAGTGCTGGAAGTAGTACTACAGTTAAAAAAAAAAACAAAAAAAAAAAAACGGCTATTAGCTGCTCTATAATGTGGCTTTCACCTCTTTTTCCAATGTCACAGCAGATAAATAGTGGTGCAGTAAAGCCTGCATCACAGACAGGTCTCCTATATCAACTGCTGGGCACTCAGTCAAATTACAAGAGCAGGCACACATTGGCTGTGCAGGGAAATGACCTCTGTGAGATTGATCACTGATTACTGGACCGCTGCTAATAAGTCAAGTAAACGGTAAAAGATGTATGATGATGTTGGTGATTTTAGTCTAGTGGTGGTTTGACAGGAACTTTTTAAATTGGTTCCCATCATAGTTAACATGGGTAAAAGGTTAATTTGTGGTGATCATAAAGCTTAACACAGACATGGCATGATTATTCATTGAAATATTTTTGAATGAAGTTATTTTAAAAGTATGATATTTTAAATATTGGGTTCAAATTTTACTTAAAAAATTACTTGTGATAATTCGCTTGTGGTTTTCATTATAACATTAATCATTTTAATGTTTATAGAGGGTACAGAATAACCAATGATACTGGACCAGTCCGATGTGGATTACAGCTGTAGTGTTTTGTATACTGACAGTTTTTATGTGGGACATTTATCAATCCAAATAATGAAAAAGTTCAGGAAAAAACATCTCAACACTATTGAAATGAAAGCAATGAAATGCTCTGAGGTCACTGCATTTGACCTCTCCGTTCTCATCCTCATTTTAGGTTGATTGCCTGAACACCAGGCTGTATCTTCATGCAGTGTTAATGCACAATAATAGACATTAATCCTCTGCCCTTCCATGCAGCTTGATTAAATAGTTTGCAGATCTTTAGCAGACAACCATGGGATGTCACTTTAATCAGGCTGTGCCATTTATTTTTTTTATTTAAGTGTTTGCATTGGACCACAAATCCTGATGTTGTATCACTACATAAATGATGTTGGTATTCTCCTCAGTGTGTGTTTCCTGAATGCTGGGTCAGTGTGCTGCTGGGTTAATGTCCGAGCCTGCATATTTGACACATACCGCACCGATGTGCACAATGTCAGTCAGGCCTAAAACTCAATCAGCTCACAGCATTCCTTGTGTAGGAATGTGTATGTGTGAGGCCTTTTTTCAGTAAGGCGGAGAAGGCGGGTGATCTAATAAGATTTTTATGATTCGACTCAAGTTTCCATCCTGTGAGGAATTTCCAGTCTTTTGTAGTCGGTCTAAAACCCTTTGGCTCATTAGCTGAACTGTCAGTAAAGCAGATGAATTGAATATGAGACTGCCAAGAACAGACACAACTGTTTTTTCTTACTCATTGACTATTATTATTGTATTAATATCATTATCATTAATTGATGAACATTATAAGAATAACAGATTCTTTCTCACAGACCAGGATGTTGGTGCTGTGTTTCTAAACTGTGTACAAAATGTAAATAACTATATTAGGACTATGATAATATACACTATGTCCTGAATCTCTGAGTTTACAGTGTACTCTAAATTGCTTTATTACACACTGAATATCTTCTCATTTTAATCCTAGTACATACACACTAAAACATGCTCAGTTGTTTAATCATAGACTGTATATAGAAATGGTCGACAAAAGTGGCGCTGGAAAATGAGGAAGTGCAATACTCCCAGTGGCCACTAGAGGCTGACTCCAACAAACTCTGACTCTAATTGACTTCATTTCAAAAAGTCAGACCCGCCTCCTCAATCCTCCTTTCATGTCCAATGTGTGTCCCATGGTCACTTCTGGCTGCAAACAACCAACATGGCGACGCTCGAATGTGACCTCAAAACGCGAATCCACAAAACCAATTTTATTATTTTTAGGCAACAGTTTGTTGTTTTTATGCCCATTTTTACTAATGTGTCAGTCAATTCTGGGTTGTGGGTTACAACAACGCAGCATTTTTTTTTAAATGTGTACCTATTTCCTCTGAAGCTACAATGGAAACAGGACATTTAACTGGAGCTAGGCACAAAGTAGTGGAGACACTAAATGATATTCACCAATACCTTTCTTTCTTTTTCTTGAATTTGTTGTTGAGAAAGCTCTTTTAAGAAGTCTACATCACATTAATGAAGTGTTCATGAACAAATTCTGGAGCATGACAGGCAGCTGAAACTTCACTTATCAGTGTCACTTAGGGTGGTTTTTATTTATTTTATAAGACCACAGAGCTTTGTAAAATAATAAAGATAATTATTATAAACATTATGTAATGAAAATGTTTTTGTAATTGAGAAAACAAACAGAACAATGATAATTTTTCACAGATGTGTCACTGCTCAAATAATACATTTTGTGGGGAGTGTTTGTAGATTTTATTATTACCTAAAGGTAAATCCCAGATAAGAAAAGACTGGTGAATGCCAAACTCTTTGTAAGAGCTACGTATGTGGTATTTAGGTTTCCTCTTGAGAACAATTGATGAATGAGGCCCATTGTTTCTCTGAAAACCTTCAGCAACACTAAAGGCTTGTCAGTTTCCCTTTAGCGTGAGAAAATGTACTGTTTACAAAACCCTCACTTCTTATATGTGACCACATGTTACCATATTTTATCAGACCCCTTGTATGGACAGATGTCAGGTTCATAATTGATGTGGATGATTTCACCGTTTAGAAACAGCAGGAACCTCAGGCCAACAGCAGCAGAGGCCCAGAATAGCAGAGGTTATGGCTGTGCGCTCTCAGGCGTCATGCTCACACATTACAAAGATGCAGACCAGCCGCACTTAGAGAACCAGTTCTCCTGCAGCCACCACACCCAGCAGGAGCAGCCACAGTCTGACCAGCGTTCTCAGTGCTTACATTTCTCACACACAATGCCAAGCAGAGCTGAAACATTCCTCACCGTCTGTCGAAGCCGGTGGACCAGTTTTTCAGATGTGATCAACCTCATTTGCCGTCAACATTTCACTTCTTGTGTTCCAGCTAATATCGAAGTGTGAATTCTATTTAAAATGTAATTTAAAGTGGAGGGCGACCGAGTATTCAGTTTCACAGATGCATCAGTATCAGTTCATTCTTTCTGAGAGCATTGATAATCCCTCCTCGATCATTTGTGTTCCAGAAGTAAAAACCATATGTTTATATGGTTATTTTTTTATATATTTTAAGCCCTTACAAATCCTCCCACACTCCTATAAACATTTCCCACACATGTAAACAGTCTAAACCAGTGGTCCCCAACCACCAGGCCGGGGACCAGTACCGGTCTGTGAGGCAGTTGTTACCAGGCCGCACAGAAAGAATAAATAAAAATATAACTTCCGTTGCATTGATTATTAGAGTCTGAAAGACATTTTATTTTGAAAGGAACGACCGGATTCTCTTTTTCCTGTGCCTCTTGACACGTCAATACGCTTGTCTCAGTCACGTGATAAAAACCTATCACCTATCACGTAAAACGTCAGATAGGTTGTACGCCAAAAATAAGCCCCAAACTAGCGAAAATGAATAAAATACAAACGTCTTATGAGAGCTTCATTGCAAAGGGACAACTTTTTATGCCGGTCGTGTTATATTATTTTCGATGTATTTATCTGCCACACCTTGAAGGTCGGTCCATGAAAATAATGCCTACATTAAACCGGTCCGTGGTGGAAAAAAGGTTGGGGACCACTGGTCTAAACCCATTATATTCTCTTAGATATTAGGTTAGATTTGTTGAAATCATGTATGTAATCACACTGTTTATATACTACGCCCAATATTGTCCCGTGTATGAAATCATCTGTGCTGCTGCTTTTCTTAATCTGAGCCAATCAGCACCATGTGGTCTGATTGGGTAGCTTCTCAGCCATCCGCCAATACCGTCCCATGTGTGGTGATAGAGAACAGACGAGCAGCGATGACGTCAGTTAGGTGATGGAGCGCATCGTCAGGTAGCGGCACAATTAGCCACAAGCTAGCACAGATGGCGGAGTGTTCTGATTATATTATGAATTAGCTGGAAGTTACAGTTGAACTCACGTAGTTTTTCCAATAACACGACACCGTGTAAGAAATCAACTTAAACCACCTTAGGAGGCATGTACTAGAAATAAAAAGACACATTGTCCGCAGAAACCCAGCGAAAAGTCTGAGATATATATTTAGATAAGTCAAAGTGTGATATCGCGAGGGATTATTGTATAACATAGTTTGTCTAAACAGTGACAAATAGCATATCTATCTATCTCCGATGTATCTACTTTCATACATTGTCAGCTGGGTTGGAGCCAATGTGAGCATGTATTCAGTTTGTTCAGGATTCACTGTTTGGTTCCAGTCATTACATTTAAATAATTTCTATATTTAAATGTATTTACTTGAGTGTTTTCAGGTATTTTCTACTACTTTCAAGTTCTCTTCACTGCATTTCAGAGGAAAATATTGCACTTTTTACTCCACTGTGTTTATTTATTTATAACAACTATAATTACTAGTTACTTTTCAGCTTAATATTTTTTGTGAACAGGGAGTAAATACACTTTCAGCCACCATATTGTTCATAAGTATTTTTTCCTCTCTAAAAACACCATGTATAATTTAATGATATATTTTTTCTGAGAGTCCTCTGTGGGGGACGCTGGTTGCTCTTCAGAGATTCTTCACTGATGCATAGTTTCCATTGAATTAAAATGCTTGTTGTTTCTCTGTTTCCAGATACAAGCCCTTCTTCCCATTCCAAGTGCAGCCACCGCTGGGTTCGGCCTGCGATTTGGATCTGTCAGTCCAGGACAGCAGACTAGTGGAAGGCCGACTCAAAGTGACCCTCATTGAATGTAGCAGGTGAGACGCTTTAACTCCTTCACAATGCTAATGCATCTCGACACAGCTGTCCACAAACTTTTGGATACTGTGTTCGGGGACTATCATTCCTGGGCTGCCCTCAGCACAACAGTGTGCTTCTGACTTTGTAGCAGGAGTTTAGGTCCCTATGACAATACTGTGAAGTAGAATTGTATAATCTCGTGTTAAAGGATTGTGTTAACCTAATACAGAACTAAATGCAGTCAATAGAATAAATGATTATTTGCTCATTTAACTTGATCCTAAACCTATGAACAGGGTCATGGGTCAGTGGTGGATGAGTTTGTGGTTTGGTGTGATCATAGATTTTAAAACATGGACGATGCAACTGGGTCAAGTACAATACTGGCCACTAGATGCTGACTCCAAAAAACTCAGGCAATTTAAAATTCCTACCCCACAAATCCTTCACATGTCATTAGCTGAAGTCGGCTCTTCTTATTAGTGGCCTGGTGGTCCATCAGAAAAGAAAAATCATATTTAAGCACATATTAAGTTTCAAAAAGATTAAGATTTAGGGGTTTGTTTAGTCTGATTTGACAGATTGACCTGAACTGGGGACAGGGTTAGGTGTTAGGGTTAGGGTTATTGGATACTGACCTCAGGTTCAAGGTTTAGATCCGTCTCCACACTTCTCCCTTCATATCCAAATATGGTCACTTATGGCTTCGAAATGTGCGTCCACAAATGAGCAGGCGATGTCACATTAGCTTCCTCCATTGTATATACAGTCTGTGGATGTGATGAGGAGTCTTTCCTCCATCTAAATGTGTTACAACCATAGATTTTAGAAAGTAGGTATTAAAGGTGCAGACACCGTGGAGAGTTGTAAATATGGTTGGTGTTGTCGACAATTTACTGTTTTGATTGCCACCTCAAAAAAGATCCAACAGAGAGTTCAACAGAAAGAGACTTGGAGGCCTTGTCCAAATGACTAGTAAGATTTAAGGGACTTTCAGGCCAAGCTTATGGTCATTCATCTTAGGCAGGTCCTCATGAGGACTAAGACTGTATTGACCTGCCAGGACCTTCCACTCCAGAAGCAGTTTAAGCTGTCATCTGAGGACTCCATTTCAACCATTTGAACTGTGGCACTTTCACTTTGCATTGTTGTATCTATTGATCTTTCATCTCCTGCACAGTTTTGGGATATGATGATGATGATGATGATGATGATGATGATGTTCTTTTATATCCTCATTTTGACAATCCCTGCTACACACCAACTTTCCAAAATGAGAAAGTAACTTAAAGTGTATCTTAAAGATTTTTTTAATTTAAATAAATCCATAACTTTCCTAATTTCATCAGTCTTCTTTAACCTGATGATTCAGCTTTTCTAACTCAGACAGAATTTCTTTATTTTCTACTACTATCAATACACTTTGTCCAGTCCTGTTGCTTCAGAAAACTACAAAATATACACAATATCTAACCGAATCACATGAATTCTACACACATACACATTTTTCCTCTTCATCTCCCTGCTAGTGGGAGTTGTAACAGTTTCAAGCACCATAGCACCTCTAAAGCCCATAATATTGGACAGACCACACTCCTCTTTTCATCCAACACTGCATGTTTAAATTTTAATTGGCCATTGAGTCAAATCAATTAGCCCAGTCTCCCTCTGATAGAGAGGGGCCTATCCTCTGCTGCCTTGGAGAGAGAGGTGTGTGTATGTGTGTGTTCAGCTGTGCTTCCTCATTGTGTTTGGGTGTGTTTGATAGACCACAGGACGATCAGCTCAGGCTCATCTATTAATAATTAATGTCCTGCCCATTATAATCATCCAGCCTCTCTTCATTCTCTGCCCCCTTGTTATCACCTCATTCTGTACAGGCTCATTTGGAGGCAGCTTTCTCCCCGTGCTAACAATGTGACCACGTGGGACTGATTATTAGAGGTTTACTGTGTTTGACACATCAGGTCTAGGACACTATGAATGTCCAGCAGGGGGAGGCATCCACTCTTTTAGCATTTTCTGTGAACTAGAAAGAAGCCTTTGAAGGAGGACCAGCGTCATGTCTGTGATGATGAAGATGCTATTCCTGAAATATTGTTACATTTTTCTCAAGGGTTCTGTATTTTAGTTAAATCCAGCTGTATCTTCCCCTCAGCACAGCAGGGGGCAGCAGTGGCAGCAAAGATGCTCATTCAAAACAAACAGGGCATTAATACTGTACTGAGGAGCTCTGCTGAAATAATAAGTAGATTCATCTTTGATGGACAAAAACCTTGTTAAACATATAAACAATTCTTGATGTCAGAAATGTCCAAAACGAGGTTGTTCCAGTTTCTCAGATGTAAAGATTTCCTGCTTTTCTTTTTCTTTTTCTGGTTGTTAGTTTGTTGACCTTTGGTTTTGAACTGTTTCTTTTTAAGAGCCAGACCATTTTAGATTTTAGAGGGGAAAGGTTAGCTGATGTGGCAGCTGACTCTTTAAGCTAAAATGAAGCAGATCTTTTCTATGTGGTTTGTACAGTGATATGACTCTGCAGAGGTCTTCAGGATGCTGCTTTCTTAAACTAATAAGTTTGACAACTACATCACCATCTTTGGAGTAGCAGTCTTAAACATTACTGTCTGTTCACTGTTACTTTTCCGCCATAGTGAATCTCAGTCATGGCTGACATTCTAGGGTGCAACATAAAAAGATAACCAACTGTAGTTTGGTTTAAAAAAAGAGTTTAACAAAATAATAATTCAAGTAAAATAAACAAAAAGATGATTAACATGAACATAAAGAAGACTCCAACTTGTCACCAAAAAGAAATAGATAATAAAAACAAACTTAAAGGATTTAAAACGGGAAAGACTCACAGTTGTTCAATGAATAGACAAAGAAACAAATCTGCAGTATTTCACAGCAGAGCCCAAAACAACAAAACTAACACCTGAAACTATTTTCCCCAGAATGGTCTGAAACACAACCAATGACAAAAAAAAAAGTAGTAGCACAAAAATTTCTCATCTAGCAGGGGTGAGCTGAGGGCGGCACGGTGGTGCAGTGGTTAGCACTTGTGCCTCGAATCTCGGCTCGGGCCTTTCTGTGCGGAGTTTGCATGTTCTCCCTGTGCATGCGTGGGTTTTCTCCGGGTACTCCGGCTTCCTCCCACAGTCCAAAGACATGCTGGTTAGATCGGAAGAGCACACGTCTGAACTCCAGTCACG
>OOFC01013254.1:0-10891 GCA_900323345.1 Pseudochromis fuscus | reverse complement strand
ACAAAACTAACACCTGAAACTATTTTCCCCAGAATGGTCTGAAACACAACCAATGACAAAAAAAAAGTAGTAGCACAAAAATTTCTCATCTAGCAGGGGTGAGCTGTCATGATGTCATCTGCCACCAGCGTCTGGACAGGAGCTTTGTTTTAAAATCCCACAGGTCCAGTTGTTGGGGGAGGACTGGCTGGTGGGCTGGTGTCAGACCAATCACGATGTCCGGCTGTGGTCATGGAAACATGCACAGCAGCTTGTCCTGCTTGGTGTTTTTACAAGAAAGAAAAATGCACAGTTATCATGCACACCACAAGGGGGCAGGTGGCAAAAAGCAGCAGGGGGGGAACACTGGACCTAATGCTGTTGGGTTTGCAAATATACAATGATCAGATGAGATTGGTCAAATAAACTTTAGTTCACAGTGAAGCAGCAGAGGGAGAAATATTCACATTTTCTGTAAAAAAAAAAACCTTGATCCAATCAATCTCATCATACAATATGTTTTCAGTCCTCCTGCCTGGTTAATGCCCACATCTATCAAACTCGATGTCACTAGTTTGTATCACAGGTTTTTCTTTGATAAATCTGATCTCTCCTGAGCTCGTCCAGGTCAGCAGAAGATGTTACACCGCTGTTTTGTGAGGGAAGATTTAAGTGTCTCTGGATGAAGATCAATAAAAGCTTTATAGCCTCAGCTTGTTGTCATGACAGTGAAATATCTTCATCAAGATTTACTGCGGCGTGTCTCTGCGGTTGGAGCAATGAAAACAGCAGAACAGTGATGATAGGTACCTGTTGGGTTGGAGTAGAAAGCTGGATAAAACATCAGTGGTTTAGGATTTTATTACATTTTTACTTCAAGGTAACTGTTTTAAGAGCCAAATGCAGCCATAGGATGATGATAAACGATATGCACAACATACAGTCAAAATCAATACAGTCAGTAATGTTCAGTATTTGATGAACCTGATTTAACTTTCAACTGTGGGCAAAATAATGGAACCAAATCCTTACAGTTATTTCAACAGTTTCAGCAAAGTCTTCATGAGAGGATGATTTATTGCAGGACCATTCTGCTGCACTGTATCCAGCCTTACCTAGTAATTTCATAAGTAATCATAGTTGTGTGTGGGAAAAAGTAGAGGCTGACTCATTGTGGTTTTAAAGAGGAAAATCTCACAAATCTCCGACATGACAGCCGATAGTGAAACATGAAGCTCTGCAAAGGTCCTCTGAAGGCTGCTTCTTAAAGTCATAACTTTAGCAAAGAATATTTAACATAATATATGATTTACATTACCTACTAACTATTCCTTTTCAGACATACATGAACACAACAATTTATTTTTACTAAGATAAAAATCTTAGTCATTGCAAAGTATAGCTGTTATAAGCTGCTGCTGTGCTACTGTGACGACCCCATCTTGCCTTATTTATTAATTTATTTTTCTCTTTCTAGCCTACCAGTCATCCACCTCCAACCATTACTTATTTACTTTGTGACATCATCGTAATATTTTTAGGTATTAGTAATATTTTAGATTACAAGTTTTAAAAAAAATGGCAGTAACCATCAGATTTTTTTCAAATGTTGCTAAACCCTGACAGGTGCAAAATAAAATAATTGTTTCCCCCCACCACCACCCATTTCAAACCAGATCCTACAGTGAAAGAAATAAGTGTTCCAACTTTAATAGAAAGGAATAAAAAGTTGACTGTCTTTGGTGTGTTAACTTGCAGAAATAAAATACTATGACATAGAAATAAAACAGAATAAAATAAAAATAAAAAGGACCAACCAATATTTACAGTTGCACATAGAGATTATTCACATATTGCCCATGTAAGAGACTTCAAGTAAGAAGCAGAAGGTGTGTGGGACAAACTGTGAGCTGTCCTCATCCGTCCTGTGTGTCCCTGCAGGCTCTTCATCCTGGGCTCCTACGACAGAGAGACCTACGTTCACTGCACCCTGGAGCTGAGCAGCCACCAGTGGAAGGAGAAGACTCGCAGCTCCATCAAACGGGTGTGTTTCCTTTTCCTCCTTTTAACCTCTCACTTCACTTCTTACTCCTGTGGTGTAGTGTTGAAGTGAATCATGCTTAAAGTTACAGAGGACTACTTTGGTACTGATATGGAGGAACATTGTTGATGTACTTTGCAGAGTGTGTAACACAAAACTTCCAGTAATCATTAAAATTGACAGTATATCAATTTGCTGTCTCACTCTGCTGGGATAAAAAAATCTCTGTATGTTTTTCAATTCAATTAAATTGAGATTTAATGATGTCAGAAATATTAATACACCTAAAAACTGAGACTAGCTTATTTGTCAGATGCACCCATACCACAATCCAGTGACAGTACTGTACAATACGAGTGATTTGATGTGTGCTGCGTTAATGCCCCATGATATTATACATAGTTTAAAAAGTAAAAGGTAATTATAACTTCTATTTACTGCACAAAACACTATAAACAATCAGCTGGCTGAGAGAATTCCTGCTAAATAAAAAATATACCTGCCTATTGGAGCTTTCAGTCATCATGATTATTGAGAAGAACCCATTTATTTAATAATCATGGACATCCAAGTGCAATAACAGTCGTAACAGCCTGTGCAGAATATGATTGCTCCTGTTCACATTTTAAACTGTGTAGAAAATCTTGGCAACAGTTCCTTGTCCACACCAGCAGAGGGCACCACTCAACCAACCTACAACAAACTGTGCTGTTGTCCATATCCATCCAGCAACATTCAAACCCCTGATGGGTGAGGTTAATATCATTCATTGTCCAGTTACAGTGGCACCTGTCAGAGGGTGGGAGGGTGTTAGACAGAAGGTGAACAGTCTTAAAGTTGATGTGGTGGAAGCAGGAACAATGGGCAGCATAAGGATATCCTCCTGAACACCAGGAAAAAACATATTGTCCAATCACTTTTTTTTTAACTTCCACTGTCTTTGTAAGGAAAAAGAAAACCCAAAAACTTGTATTTTAAAAAATATCGTGTTCACTACAGTGGACACTGGAACCCCACACATCATGTGAAACTGAACCTTGATTGTGGTCTTAGTGTCAAAGAAAATACCAAAAAGTCAACATAAAAATGAGCTTAATATCCACGTAACTGTTTTGTAGTGTAGGACCATATTAAAAAGTAAACCTAAGCACTTTGAATGAAAGTACATCACTGCTTTGAATGACTCCCTTTCCTGATATTTGAAAAAACAAACAACAAAATGGACGTAATCTCCACCATGGGAGACATTTCTAAAACACTTCAATACTATGGTATAATACAGTGTTATAATGGGTTCTTAAGATCTTTATATAAAATGTGCCAACAACATTTCAAGCTAAAATTTGCTCAATAAAAAGTATTGTGCACCTACTTTTCATCTTCCCTTAAAATGTGCTTGCACTGATGGACATCATTTTCGTTAATGAGGAAGAGAAAGATACCAAAGTCCCACCCCTTCACATCTGGTGTCATTGAAAATCCCTAAATGTTCTCTTGAGATGACAAAAGGAGTTAAGCCAGTATTATGCAGTGGGTGGGAGATATTTAGATTTTTAAATGTCCTCCACAGAGGACAAATCTAAACTATTGTTAGTCAGGAGAATATGAGCAACTGTGACAAACTGATGTTGAGACGACTGGATCAGAACATCTCCAGACCTGCAGCTCTTGTGGAGGGTTCCTGGTCTGTACCTACCAACAGTGGTACCATGAAGGAAAACCCTGGTCTTGGTGCAAACTGTCCAAGACCTTCATGGTGCTTCTTGTCAAACTGCAGACCCCTGTCCACCATTGAAAGCCCCTACGATGGACATGTGAGCATCAGAACTGGACCACAGGACAGTGGAAGAAGGTGGTCTGATCTGATGACTCATGTTGTCATGGTTGCATTGTTTACCTGGGAAAGACGAGCCACCAGGGTGCACTGCGGGGAGAAGGTGGACGTATGATGCTCTGGACAAAGTTCTGCTGGGAAACTGTGGGTCCTGCCATTCATGTGGATGTGATACATGGCACAATCATAAACACTGCTGCAGATCCAATACAGCGGTGGTGTCTTCTTTCAGCAGGATAATGCTCCCTGACACACGGGACACATAGTCCAGGAATGGTTTGAAGAACATGTCCAATGGCAGTTTGATACAAATCAGTTTCTTTATATGGAGCTAATTCGTGACTCTTAACTTACTGTTTTACAACTACACAACATTAGCATATGGTTTCACAGCTGTGGCTGATCTCTATATATTGCAGCTGTTTTCTCGAGCTGTGTAGGTGTGTTTTTTTCTTCACACTTGGATCCCAAGGACAGAGGTAATTACAGAGGTTTAGTGCTCCACCTGTGGGCAGACATGTAGCAGTTATATATACATTAGTAACGCTAACTGCAAATTTAATGATTTATTTTTAAAAAAAAATCTGTTTTCAACAATGGAGCCTCTGAATTGTGTTTCAATACGGAGCTTTTCGTGCTCTCCGATACGTAACACAAACGCCTCCTCTTCATGTCGGACACCGTGTCAAACCGACACATTAATACAAGCTTATTTTCATCTTTCTTCACACTGATGAGATTGTCCTATTGTTGACATTTCAAGCTGGAAAGAAAATTTTCAGGCCCCTCCGGCAAACCTTTTCTAATTGCTGCAATTTAGAGATATTACAGTTATCACATCAGGCTTGTTTGGAAGTGACTAATGACCGTTTCAGAGGTAAATGTCAGGCCTAATTACTGGCTCTGGCTCCAGCCAAGCCTGATGCTGCTATCCTCACCACACACACATACACTTCTGAATGACATTTGCAGTGGCTCAAAGATGATTCGTATTGTGTCGAACAGTAATTGCCCTGCACTGTATTCTTGTGTTTATGTGGAGGAGTTGAGTCCTCGTCCAGCAGGGGGCAGTGAAACATCAGACCTATAGCCACCTTATCTGCCTTTACTTTCATTTATAAATCTGAGAAAACAGGGGCCCTATGTTTATGTTTACTCACATTTACACATTCACATTAGTTTATTTCTGAAATTACATTCATTGTAAAATCAGACTCACATTAAATTTATTGGTGAATTGTGTTTTTGCAGTAATCATGTGATATAATGAAAATATCTAAACATCAGCCTGAAAACATAACACTGAAAAATAAAACTTCAATTGCTTAAATTAAAGAACAATGAAAATCCTGCATCCACATCTTGAATTGTTACAGCTCATTATAATTTTATTAGATAATAAACAGACTTCCTAGCTATGCAAGAGTGTGGCTACAAACTACCTATAATGCAATGATCTATAAAAATCCTAATTGTCTAGTTAATTTTATTTAAATATGTTATGTAACCATGTTTTTCTTATGTACTCAAAAAGATCAAATAAGGAAAAAAGACCAATGATAAGTACTTATTACACCGCCGCCACTGATTAACGTTGCTAGCTTAATTTGTCTATTATAGTCGTAGCTTGTTGTCATTGCACATGTGATTTTTTGCAGTTATTGGGTGATTGGGGGAAATAAGAATCTATGAGGTATTGTGTTTTTTTAACTGGGAAATTGAATCAATTAATTGGATAAACCAATGGAGTTAATGGCTTTTTTAGTTTTTGAGGATCTTTGTATTTCACTCAGTCAAGACATAGCATTTGATTACATCTCCCTGGGATCTTTTTACTGGTTTGATACCTATAAACCAAACAATTACTTAATTGCAGATTAAAGTAGTGGAGTAGAGTTTAAAGCAATAAAAACTGTATCTCCTGAAATAAAATCTGGTTGAATGCTGGGTCTCAGATGATGGTTGATATGAAAAAATACAGGCTGGACCCCAAGTCCAGGAGAAAAACAGCAATAAATAAATTAAACACAGTGTGGCTGCAAATGTTTCACAATAAAAGCTTTTTACAAAATGAAGGATTTGTTTCTACTGAGGTGCTAGAGGGATTTTAATTTGAAATGGTATAGGAAGTTTTGAGTTTGTATACTTGTATAGAGTGGATGAAGCTGCTGTGATGTCATCCAGTGGAGTCGCATCTTAAAGCCGGGAGATCTGCATTTGAATGTCGCCATGTTGGTTGCTTGGAGCCAGATGTGACCATATATGGATATGAAGTGAGGAGGTGTGTCTGAACCTTTAACCTGAGGTCACTGCTCAATGTGAATGAGACTGGAGTGACGATCAAACAAACCACGCCCTTAAATCATCTTCTTTCTGAATCCTAATATCTACTTACTGATAAAATGATTTTCAGACGGACCACCAGGTCACTGACAAGAAAAATAAACTTAGTTGATGACATTAGAATGACTTGTACCGACTGAGTATTTCATGATTGAAAATGACTGTTTAAATTGAAGTGAATTCAGGCCAGCATCTAGTGGCCATTGGGAGCATTGCACTTTTTTTCCACTTCATCATTGTCCTCATTTTTGAGCTCTGGATGCTTTGTCAATATCCAGTCCTCCCTCTATTTGAGGAAATACAGAGCTTTAGATTCAAGAATAATGATAATTGTATGTGTGGTTGAATATTAACAGATCGTGAATACGTGAACCCCTGACACTTGACCAGTGCAGCCGCCAGCTCAGCCCTCTCCAAGTGGGACCCACTTCAAAGCACTTGTATCCTCTTTTTTTTGCTAATTTACAAATGCAGATTCTCTGTGGCATTTGAGCCTGATTTATCAGACGTCTCCAGTCTGCATGTCCCCAGCAGGACTCTGTAGTAAGGATTAAAGGCTATACCATCTGGAAAAGGTCAATTCGCCGTCTCCTTTTTTCCCCCCTGATGATTGCCAGATAGGAGCTTCCCTCGCCTCCCTTATAAACACAGTTGCTTGTCTTTTGTATGTTAATAGCTTTCATTGCCATTTGAATGTCCCCTTACTGTTTTTCCAGGGGTGGGCTGCTCCAACCGTTAAGGGCAGTTGGACTGTGTTGCTTTTCTAGGGCTGGGTTAAAGCCTCCGTCTCTCAGCAGCGCATCACTGTTTAGGTTCTTGCACAATGGAAAGTCTGGGTAGCAGTTGTGAATATGCCTGAGAGAGACAGGCTGGTTTTTAATTAGCTTTTTGTTTGCTCGGTGTTGTCTTCAGTTGCCAAATGGTGTTTATCCACAGTGGTTATTATGAACTGGTGCTGATAGGTTTGACATGTGGTATCTCGGTTCCTCTCTGTGCTCCTTGCTGCGTTATGATCCATGTAGCTTTCACCCATGTGCGAAATATGAACGTAACAGACGTTATTTGTCGTGGAGGTGGCGTAAGCTGGAGCCTGTGAAGCCGAGTGTATATTTACTTTAATGTCGACTGCGCTGAATCACATGCAGTGTGTTTGAATTGGGAACAAAGGTGTTTTCTACAATCTTGCAACTACACAAATGTCAGTATAGTATTTACTGCAGCGTTCATTCATCATAAAGGTCTGTCCAGCATGTTGGGCTCCACATTTACATTTATGTTGTTACTAACACTTCAGTCCTCCAGCTGCTTTCAAAACAGGAAGGCAGAGGTCAGTAAAGGTCACTGGTTACTTTGTCCTGCTTGCTACAGTTAATGATATTTATTAAGAATACCGAATATCCAGTGTTGGTCTGGCTCCAGTAATTACTGTGCTACAAACTTAACCCTCTGGGGCCTGGGGTCTATTTATTGTTTACCTTGTTTTGTTTCAGCCCAACCTCACCTATGTGATTTTACAATTATGTATTTATTTTGATATGATGTATGAACACACTAAACTTAAAATTGAAAAAAAAAAGTAGGAAAAAGTTCAGATTTATCTTTTTTTTTTTTTTTTTTTATGGAAACCACAAAAGTGTAACGAATCATTTCTATAACTTGAATACAAATTTCATTTTCGGTTTCACGGGCACTCTTCGCAGAATCACCGATTCATCCTGCACCAAACACGTGTCAAACACCACAAGGAAAAAGCAGGATGTTTATTTTTTATCATAGCCCAAGTCTGGTTTCACCTGGTCTATTACCATAATTCAAAAACTGGTAAATAGTTTGAAATCCGCATTTTCAACACAAATTGAAACAGAGACCCGGTGAGGCTTTGTCTTAATGCTACGGCATCATAAACCAGTCATGTGATCTGATCATAGGCTTCAGAGGGTTAATAGGATGAAATGTTTGATATTTGCAAATATCATGTAGTAAAATTTAGTGGCAAAATGATCTGGAGAGAGTTTAATACATTTTACAGTGCGCTCTAAAAATTAACATAAATATTCATACGTAGAAATTCTGGTATGCAGTAGTAATTACAACCATGTAAGTATTTGGAAAGATTGGTTGACTGATAATGAATTGAATATAAGCTGTGAAAATGTTAAAACTTAATATGTTGGAGGCAGAAACAAAGCCTAAATGTTGTGAAAATTAAATAAATAAAAATCACTACTAAAGGCATCAAATCCAGTTTATATATTTAGACATGGTCTAAAAATGTCCAGGGTATTTTAAGGAATATCAAAAAAAAAGAAAGAAAGAAAAGTAGCTTTTCTTAGGTTTTGATTTTCTTTCACCAGGTTTATTAGACAAACAAGGAGCCTCTTCCTCTTCCTCTGCCTCCCATTGGTCAGTGTTTCCTCTGCCACTTCACTGTGTGTGATCAGATGTGAACGGGATAAATGAAGCCCTGCTCCATTACAGTTTCACATTGAACGGGTGTCTGTCTGTGTGTGTATGTCTGTATTTATTTGTTTGTTTGTTTCTGGTGTGTTGAGGTTGGGGGTGCGTTGCCGGGGAGGTGTCTGTCAGGCGTGTTTGCACATCTGCCCCGTCGATCCCATCGCCGGCCCTCAGCGCTGATGCTTGCTGACAGCTTGATGTTACGACGTGTGTACGCGCACACAACTGCAGCTCGACAAACTGTTGTGTAACATCAGCCGTATTTGGCGGGTGGCTGAGCTGATGCATGAAGGGAACGGGCGTATTCATGGCAGCGTGAACCTGAATGCTCCACTGGGAGCTGTGTGTGCCTCACTACCCAAAATCCTGCAGGTTTTTCACCAATCAGAAACCTCAGCTCTTGTACTGGACGATATTCGAGGAGAAAAAATCACTATGAAGATCGATATCCTGAATTTCTGAGTTTCTCTTTGTGATCTGTACACAATGTAAACAAATAACTATATGATATTTGAGAATATTATACACTGCAAATAACTTCATCAGCATCTTTGGAGTCCTGCACATACTGCCTGCTCACTACATCCTCTGGAGTAACTAGCAACTATAGCTGTTAAAAACATAAATGTATGAAGTAAAATAATATTCTATAAAATGTAGTGAAATTATAGTAGAAAAGTAATCGTATGTAAAAGTGATGGTTGTACTTACTCAGTTAGAGGAACCAAACTATGAATCCTGAACTAAATTTGAAATGAAAAATGTTATTGTGCCGAGATCATTTGATTAGTGCAGGAAATAGACACTAAACTTTTGATGTTCTGTTCACTTCTAAGTTGTACGTTGGTAATCAGCCTCTATTTAAGGGCATTAAGGTATTAGAGGCAGGGCATCTAATTTACTTTTATTATGAAGAAATCAGGTATCAAAAGGCTTTATTACATGTAGTGGCTATGGCTTCCAGTTACCTAAACTCAACTGAAAGACGATCAGCCTCTATTTGAGGCCGGCTTGTATTAGAGGCATTATTTCTGATCTCCTCTGATGAGTTTGATTCGTCATTTTTCAGTTTGGAGCGTTGTTGTGATGCTTCAAACCAAAGCAGAGAAGGATCAAAACATTAAATATTCAGCAACACATGGCACCACTGGTCGTATTTAAGTGGACAGAAACCCCTTCAATTCTTAATCAGTCTTTTATTGCAAACTGTGCATAGTTTTATTATTCTGTATTAGGCCTGGATTTGAGGTCCAGCCTTAATTTGTACATATTGACCAGAGAGATATCTAGAAACCAGGATTTGATTTGACTGCCAGTTTTTATTTGAGGATATTCAGTATGTTGATTTTAGAAAATATCCACAGCTTCCAGTTGTTCAGTCATATGTTGAAAACATTTGAGAGCTTTGTCCACAGCTGTCACCCACACTTCAGGATCACTCCTCAGGTCAGGACAACATTTCTTATCCTCTTCCAGTGGCTATTTCTCAGCCTCTCATGCTGTAGCTAGTTTTCATTACACACACACACACACACACACACACACACTTGCAATGCATTTCTCAGGCTTCACCTTAACCTTCTCACCCATAGGTGGAGGTGGCTCAGGTGGTAGCACCCATCGTGGTGTGTGTGTGTGTGTGTGTGTGTGTGTGTGTGTGTGTGTGTGTGTGTGTGTGTGTGTGTGTGTGTGTGTGTGTGTGTGTGTGTGTGTGTGCATGTGAAATCGCAAAAATTGTAAAGTGTGTTTTCCAAAAGGCGCTCACTAAGAACAGCCAAACCAAACCAAAAGCACCCACTCCTTCAAAAAATGTCCTCACTTCAGTTGTCAAAGCCTAAATCACATCTCAAAGAAAGTTGTATATGCACACACACACACACACACACACACACACACGTGCACAACAGTCAGTCTCTGAGATGGGAAATTTTGTACATTGGATTTTAGCATCTCTGATGTAACCTACACACACACACACACACACACACACACCTCCCTCCGTTACAGTGGTTGTTTGATGTTCCACTCAGACTGTCTTTGTGTCTTTAATCTGCCGTGCACACCCGATGAAAGAGAGTCGGTTGATGAGGGGCCACACACACACACACACACACACACACACACACACACACACACACACACACACACACACAGTAGGTCACCAAATTAATGTTCGTCTGATTTTCATGTGTTATTAATCTGGTCCAGCTCTGGTTAATGGCGTTTCTTATTATGTT
>OOFC01013253.1:17141-52931 GCA_900323345.1 Pseudochromis fuscus | reverse complement strand
ATCGACTATTACAAGAGACACAGAGGGCAGAGCGTGGAGGCCGCCCTGAGGAGGAGCAAGTGAGTGTGATTATTGTTCAAACAATGCAGTATTTTCTTGTATTAGCAGTAACTGATACACCTCCTCTTTCATGTGTGTGTGTATCAGTATGAACATAGTGAAGTGGTCGTCTCAGGGGATGCTGCGGCTCACACAGGAGGCCATGAATGAGCTTTTCCAGCCCACCATCATCAATATTGTCAAACACATCGGTGAGAAACACAGGAAATGTCTCGACAACATGGCTGCACACAACAAAGAGAAATTATTTCTCACCTTTCCCTTTAGTTGCCTACCTGTTGTTTTTTAATTTTTTCTACACCTCCTTTGTTCAGCTTTGAAAGAAAATTATCTACCAATCACACTGTGCTCAGACGAATTAACAAGATAAAATTACAGAATCCACTTTTTTACTGGTTTGATCATCAGAATATATCTGGTATTGTTTCTAGATTGTGAGCTTTATTTGTGGTGTTCAGTGTTTTTTAGAGCTTCTTCACTGAAGGTTTCTGCCACAGACTGTACCAAGATACAATGGGTTTATCATTATGATCTATCTAGCGCTCATCTGAGCTCCTGTTACTATGAACACTTTGCGGTGCAGTGTTACATTACAGAGATGGGACTCGGCTTTGTTTTGACTCTCCCACACTGCTTACACTTCTGATCTTACAGGACGATCAGCTGCCAGAAGCATTAAGTGGAGCTCCTTCTTAGTGTGTGTCACTGAGATCACACAGTCTAGTTTGCTACTGCTGAGAGTCAAAAAAGGACAAAGCTACAAACTACAACCAAACCAAACAAACCTCAGGCATAACGGCTTCCTTCATATCCCAGTTCTAGTAGATGGTGATCTCATGTTTTCAGCCTTGTCAAGACAGAACTAAGGCAGAAACACAGAGTCTGTTTTAAATCAGACACATTCCAGTGGTTCATACAAAACGAGGGGACTGGCCCTCCAGTGTGTAGCTTTGCTCGGTCACCATTTTTAAAAAAACAAAGGGTAAAAAAAAAGTTTGACACAAAAACACAGTTTGTCCACAATGAAAGTCCAAACTGGTGAACTCATGTTAAAGATCTTCGTCCCTCACAGAGGAGCTGATGGCGAAGTCCGAGGTGCGCGGTGTGCGTTTCCTCTTCTTGGTCGGTGGGTTTGCGGAGTCGCCCATGCTACAGAAAGCAGTCCAGAAGTCACTGGGCAGGACGTGCCGCATCATCATCCCCCACGACGTTGGTCTGACCATACTGAAGGGCGCCGTGCTGTTCGGGCTGGATCCCACTGTGGTGAGGGCTCAGGAACACCAGTTAGTCTCAGAGTAGCAGTTTGACCAGAGACTGTGTCACTGGGTCTGAAAAGTGATGCCAATGCAAACATGCAAAAAGTGTAATACCACAGATGTCCACTAGATGCTGGCTCCAAAACAATCTCTGGGTCCAAAAGACTTTTATTAAAGAAACTGTCGACTTTACTCATGAAATAGTCAGTACATTTTTTTCACAAGTCATTGTGATGTCATCGGCTGAAGTCAACTCTTCCATCCATCTGAAAATCATTTCATCATTAAGGAGATATTAGGCCTTAAAGAGAGGTCTGGTTTGATTGACAGGCCTGTCCTCACTGCCTCTGCCGCTCTCTCAGACCCGCCCCCTCATCTCAATATGGTCTCTTCTCTCCCCATTAAACCAAGGTGCCTTCAACCAAATGCCAAACTCCTGACTTCAACATACTAGTCCTCAAACCAGTTGGTGATGTCACTGTGGCTACGTACGTCTCATCCACTGTAATGGAGGAAGCTAACGGTTTGTGGACTCGCATTCTGAAGTCAAGAGTTTGACACTTGAACACCACCATGTAGGTTTTTTGGAGCCCGAAGTGACCATACTTGGATTTTAAGGGAGGAGAGAGGAGGCGGGTCTGACTCTTGAACCTGAGGACACTGTCCAGTCTGTATGGGACTGGAGGTCAGGGCTGGTCTCAATGGTCTTATTTGACAAATTACCATTTTGGAATTGAAGTCAAATAGAGGCAGAGTTTTTTGGAGCCAGCCTCTAGTGGTCATCAGTGGTATTACACTTTTTTGCACATTGAATTGGCTTCATTTTTGAGTCATGTCACAGTCAATAGTCTCAACTGGTCTTCAAATAAAAAATATGTTAGGTCTATGGTCAGTGACTCTGACACATGATCTAACAATGTCTCTCCCACAGGTCCGAGTGCGTCGATGCCCTTTGACCTACGGTGTCGGCGTCCTGAACCGATTTGTGGAGGGACGCCACCCGCGAGATAAACTCCTCATCAAAGAGGGACGTGAGTGGTGCACCGACATCCTTGACCGCTTTGTCTCTGTCGACCAGTCGGTGGCCCTGGGCGAGGTCGTGAGGCGGAGCTACACGCCTGCTCGGCTGGGCCAACGGAAGATCATCATCAACATCTACTGCAGCACAACAGACGACGTCACGTACATCTCTGACCCCGGCGTCAGGAAGTGTGGGACGATAACTTTAGATCTACCGGAGCCGTTACCGCCGCCGGGAGCAGTGGGTGGAGGAGGAGCAGTAGGAGGAGGAGGAGGAGGCCCTGAGAGGAGGGAGATCAGAGCAACCATGCAGTTTGGAGACACGGAGATCAAAGTCACAGCTGTGGACGTCATGTCTAACCGATCCGTCCGGGCTTCCATAGACTTTCTGTCTAACTAAGGAGTTGAAAACACATTCCTGGGAGGGTAGATCTAGAAAAAGCGGTACTGTGGGAGTGGGCGACATTGCATCCTCAGAAAAAAACTCACCTCCTCTAATTTAGACATTTGTGCTTCACATTCATAATGACAGAAACATTTTTTTAAAACTCTTCACAAACACATCCTCCTCATCATGTCAGCATCTCCCCAGCTGAAGGGTAGAGAAGAAATGAATTTATCTGGCTTCATGGAGAGTTGGAGCTGGAGGCTCAGTACAAATCCCTGCTGCAACACATACAACATGAACTTTCTCAGACTCCAACCTCACCTGTTACACAAACTTCAAGATTCAGAGTCTACCGAACACAGAGTGCTACCTAGAGTGAGACTCACTCATGTTCACTGTTAAATATAAAGACTGGTTCATCATATAACTAATGATACCTCATTTAAATCCTGTTTCATCACCCACACACGAGACTCTGATGTTACTGCATGGACTGCAGCGGTTTCTAACATGATAATGCTCCATCTAGTGGTGAAAAGACTGAACTACAAGCTGGGATAAGAAGGATCATAACACATCTGTACCAGGAGGGACTGTGGCATTACATTAATGGTAAAGGCTTAGCATTAAAGCTAAAACATGACATTTTAGGCTGAATAAACCTGATTTCTTCAGGACAAGAGTTTAATCTGTTCTTTTATAACATTTAAAATGTTTTAAATCCTACTGAAGAAAAAATATTGCACCTGTTTATTGCAGAAACTGCAAACACAACAGTGTTACTGGTTGTGTCCAACAATTTAGGTCCAATCCTGATTTTGTTTGTTGTGTTTTTGGTCTCCACCTACTTCCACAGGGAAATATCTTGGCTTTTTATCTGCTAAGTGCTCCAGTATGTTCACCTGATGCTGAGCAACAGCTGTTGGCGAGTTTGCAGGTCAAATATAGCAAGCTTTAGGAAGCAATAAAGCTCTGCAGAGCTTAAGTAGCGGTGATAATTCTTGGTAGATTTCATAATTCATTCAGAAAATCCACCTGTAATTTTCCAATTTCTGAAAAGAAAACAAAAACTTTAAAGTGAGTCCCTGTAAGAAGAAAAGCAATGCAGGTGGATGTGTTAGCTCCAAATACTTCAGAGAGAACCCATTGACTTTTTAAATGTGTATTCTGTAAAATTGTATCCTTGTTTATATATAAAATGACAAAAACATATTAACCTGTGTTGCGGTTTCTTTCTAATAGTGTCAAACCTCTTCTCTAAACAGTTGTCTCTCAAACTGTGCAGGTAGGTGTGAACAAAGCCTCCAACTCATTTTATGATACATGCTCGTTGATTTTTCTAATTACACTTTCATATATCACTTTTTAATCACTTTAAACTACAGTTCACCTCCACCAACATGAGTTTGGATTGATGAGGGTTGATTACACTCCCAAAAAGCAGAGTCAACAGGATGATTTCAGCTGTGAATTTATTGATAAGAATGGTCCAATAAATAGTTTCACACAGCGTGACCAATCAGAACTGCTCAACATCCCATCAGTGCTTCACTTCAGGTTACACATCAGTTTGTCTCGTAACACAAAACCAGATCAGATGTTTATGGACCGGCCCCTTCAGGTCACAGAGGGAGAGCCGACCTGAAGGGGGACAGGAGTGTTTGTTTCAGACCTAAGGGGGAACCACTGTCATCCTGCTGCTTGTATTTCAGTAAAATGGCTACAGGTGGAAAGGTACAGTGCTTGAAATGTTACACAGACGTTTATTAGGTCAAACCTTGTGTAAGAAAAACTACAAGTAAAAAAAAAACAAAGGAAACAAACGTCAGCCATCTTTGACAATGTCCAGAAAACTTGTTTTTAAATTGCTAAATGAACTTCTCTCCTCTTTCCCCCTTGAGTTTGTTTGACTACACCTGCCATTTACAATGTGTCCGTTTACAACACCTCATTTTATCGAGAACTCAAATCCAGATGCAGACCAGACCTGTCCCGCTTCATTCAACTCATCTTTAACTGTTAAATGTAACCTGACCTGTACTGAGGACACTACCTCCTGTCTGCAATTGGATTCTACTGTCACTTTAAAATGAGGTTTTGTTCCTGCTTCCTCTTAGTGGGCGTGGGGTCTCCCGCGGCCTCGGCCCCTGCCAGCGCCTGGAGGGCCATCCATAGTGCTGCGGGGGTTCTTGATCGTCTCGTCGACCGACAGGATCAGACACGCCGCCTCTGATGCCGCCGTAAGGGCGTTGATCCGTACAATGGACGGCTCCCACACGCAGGCGGCAAAGTTGTCTGCGATGTCCTCATTGTTGATGTCCACACCGTACCACATGCCGCCCTGGGATGAGGGGAAGCACACAACATCAGCACCACTTCTGGAGGTCCTGATGTGATGTGTGTGGGTTCAGGAAGTGTTTGTGTGTTATTGTTTTCCTACCTGTGCGTGTTTTGCGCGCAGTTTGTTCAGGATGTTGGTGGCGTCAAAGCCGGCGTTGTCACACAGCTGTCTGGGGATGACCTCCAGGGCCTTGGCGTATGCTCCGATCAGCAGCTGCTGTTTTCCAGGGATGGTCCTGGAGTAATCCCGCAGGTACTTGGACAGCTCCATCTCAATGGCTCCTCCACCCGCTACAATGGAGTCATTCTGCAGATGGGGGGATACGGTTACATCATTACGAACAGTGCACACAAGCTGGGCCACTACATATGCAGAATCTGGGTTTAGTTAGTTGTATTTACTGAAACATGCGTATACTACAGAACTCACAATGAGAGACCTGAGTCTAAGTCAATAATTAGTTTACAGATATTAAGTCAAGGATGAATCTCTGACCCGTTCCTCGTGTTCCAAGCTCCCGAACCACATTTCTGATTTAAGCTTTACACTCAAACAGGTAACAAATTACTGGACTCTACTCTTTCGACTCTCAAGTACAATACATCCTGAAATTAACTTGTCCTTCAACACCAGCCTCACTACATGTTTTAGTGACACATGGACTGATGCAAATGTTCACGTCAGCTCAAAGCAGGTGAGAACACTGAGCTTTAGTAACAAATACAAACTCTCAGCACAACAAGTCATATCGATGTGGATGGATGAGTCGCACATTAGTTTGAATACATTCATATCAGAATATCTAATGTTATAGACTCACTACAAAACCTGAATGTGTCACTGACCTTGATGGCTCTGCGTACGATCATGATGGCGTCGTGCAGCGATCGCTCTGTCTCCTCTGTGAACTGTTCTGCTCCGCCCCTCAGGATGATGGTGCACGTCTTCGCCTTCGGGCAGCCTTTGAAGAAGTTGTACCTACAAGAAAACGTTATATTGTTGGTTCTCTATGATATTAAATCTTTACATGACTGTCACTCCAACAGGAGAAAGGTCTGGAGATGATTGGTGATATGTACGTATTTAAAGGTCTGAGGTAAAGGATGATGATTTTGGACTCCAATCACCATGTGTATCTATGCATCAGTGAGAACCTATGCATATATTCCAATAAACACAACACATTACATTTCTTGCTCAGAATTCAAATAACTTGAAAAGGTCGACATGTTTTTTTTTAACTAAAGTAGGAAGGACGCATCCACAATGTAACCAGTCTCTCTCACCTCTCTCCTCCGACCTGGACCTCCTCAAACAGTTCACACTGTCCCAGGACATCGTCCGTCATGGCTCCTACAGAGGTCTGGATGGAGCCTCCACAGGCCTGGTGGTCACATTGCACATGATCAGTCAAGGTGTTTTTCAAAGCTTTTAACATCCAAACCACCCAGATATCAGCTGTTCATGCAAACAATCTAAACATGATCACACAGAAATCTACCGAAATATTTCCTTCAGTCTGATTAAAATCTAAACTACTTGTCAGTTTTAAAGTATTTCTGTTGTATTCTGTGTAAAATGTGTGTGTTCACAGTGAGCTTGTCTCACCATCATGGTCCTCCTCAGGTCCTCCTCCTGCACCCTGCCGGCACAGAACAGGTCTCTGTCAGCGAAGTACTGAGTGGCCACGTCACCGATGGGCAACTTGGACAGAACCACCTTGGCTCCTGACTTGTAGATTTTGTCCAGTTTGTCGTACAGGATGTTCCACTCTGCATCCACGATGGCCTGGTAGTCCTGCAACACAGGGTGAAGAACAAAAACAATGTCTAAGTGGAGTGACGGACAGAGATGAATTAAAAACATTTTGGTTTGTTGTGGTGACTTCATACCTCCACAGATTTCACACGGACTTCAGCGTTATCCTTCTCGGCCTTCAGCTCCAGCTCCACGTTGAGCAGAGCGATCTTTGGGTTTTCGTAGCGTTTGGGCTGCATCTCAAATCCAGCGTAGGAGAAGGTCTTCTTGAACGCAACCCCAGAGATCAGCTGGGAATCCTGTAAAGATGAACACCACCACATTTGAAGTAAGACACAGGGAGTGAGAACAATGCTTCTAGTTTCTATTTTGACTTCTTTAAAAGGTTTCATATTAAAAATTCAACTACTGGAGCACTGAACCCAGACACCAACCTCAAGAGCTCCGCCCTGGACCTTCTTGATGCCAATCATCTTCAGAGACAGCAACTCATCCAAAGACATGACAGCATCCACCACCATCTTGGAGAAGAATTCCTTCTCACCAGCGATCAGCTTGGAGTTCAGGGCTGTGGCGGCACACTTCTCCAGCAGCTGCCTCTGCTCTCTGACAGGATGGATAGAGGGAAAGGATCCACCATCACTCTCCTGCTCACAGGACAGATCTAATCCTAAATTCCCTACTACTGTTACAGTAAAGTGAGAACTCACTGCTTGTCGTCTTTCTTCACAGACACAGAGATTTCCTTGATCTTATTGACGGCAAGGTTGGTGGCGGTGCGGAACGCTCTGATGATGGTCTGAGGATGGAGACCCTCCTCCACATACGATTTCAGCTGCTTCAGGAACTCGGCAGCCAGGAGGGTGACAGAGGTGGTGCCATCTCCAACCTGAGGATGGATGTTAAAGAAAGGAGGATGGTGTCAGCTTGAATCTATGACAGATTTTTAGATGCCCACTCCACTGACAGAAGCATTGTCACCTCAGCATCCTGGGAGCGAGCGATGTCCACCAGAGTCTTGGCTGCAGGGTGAACAACATCCAGCAGTTTCAGGATGGTGGCTCCATCATTGGAGATGGTGGCCTTACCTGGAAAACATTCACCCCATTAGATGAATGTTCAAAAAATAATCACAAAAAATGCCTTCTTTCATCTATTTTCATAAATCTCTCCTCACCTCTGCCATCAACCATCAGTTTGTCCATCCCCCTGGGGCCCAGGGTGGTCCTGACAGCCTCTGCAATCACCTGCAGAAAAAACACATTCAGAGACATGAAAATGGTGCACACAAAACACACACAATTACAGAGAGAAGAGCTGCTTTCTCACCTGGCAGGCATTGATGTTGCTGATGAGCTGGGGAATGCCCTGAGACGTGTCTGTCCCCTCCTTCAGCAGGATAACCGGTGTGGGCTGCAGTGGGGAAAGGAAGAAGGTGAGACCCAAATAAATGACTTAAAAATAGGTCAACTTAACAATGCAGTAACACAAACAGAGGAAAGCTTAACTATGACCATCAAGTTTAGATACAACTAATAGAAAATACTGCTTTGTTAATCATAGTAGGATGTTCACTGCTTACATAAAGTTCTTTATTAGCTATACTATACAACAGACTGCAAAAATAAATAGTTATACTGTGTCTCATATAGGTTTAATTTATAGTCGATGACTGAATATGGGAACAAACAGAGGTTGGTACTAGAGTGATGTGATGTCAGACATGGAGCTGGATGGCCCTCTCAAAAGCCAGATGTATGTTAACAACTCACATGATGATCTGACCATAAGTTTACAGAATGATTCAGTGACAGTGCTTCTGAAATTAATAACACATAACTCAGTGTGTTACAGTGTATTAACTGTTCCCCATGCAGCCAGTCATACAAAGAGGCTAAAGCATAGAGCTGCTAACGGTTTGACAACCTGACTGACAAAGTGATGACAAGCGACTCCAAACCGTGCGAGTCAAATAGGCTGAAAACAAACCATCCATATACAGTTCAACATACAGCTAAACGCGACGAGTTTACTAGTTATCAGCAGTTATCGCTAACATGCAAGCTAGCATCTCTGTTAGCATCGTCTACGCCCATTGAATCTGGGTAGCATACGATGCTAACACAGTCTGGCCATAAATAAAACATTTTAAAGTTAAATTTCATAAAATAAATTATTTCCGAGAATGCCGACAGCTTGCTGTGTAATGCATGATTATCCCCGCTGCTATTGCTAATTGATAAACTAAAGGATGGACGTGGATTATAGATTTGATTTGGAGGCATGGATGCTAACTGACTCACCATCATCTTTGCAGTTCCTTCGAGAAGCTTTCGACCGGCTTCCAATCCCACAATGCCTTTCGAAAGCTAGCATCGTTCGGGGTACATTCAAGAACAAGCCGCAATATTTTGTCTACGATTTCAATCTCATATTACACACATGTAATACAATAAATCATTTTATGGTATTAATGCAAATTACTTCTATGCAGCTTGAACCTATTTTATAAATAAATAAATTGGACGGTATGAAGTAAACAATCGTGAGGACTGATTGTTTTAAATTCAGGTTTTTCTCTACAGTCGGTTTTGTTTGATAAAGACATTCTCTCTAAAGATCTCATTTAATTTAATTTAATTTAATGTAATTTAATTTAATTTATTTCAGTTCTTACTCATAGTAACTCCTCTATAGTATAATAAAATACCCCGTCCAATAAAATATATGGTGCCGTTCTTGAACGCAACTTCAATTACGTTAGGCAGCTCTGGTGAAGCCAGGCTTCTGATTGGCTTAGAGCTTCTACGTTGCAGCCCCGAGTATCTTTGATCTAAGTATCCTTATGTGCCACACGGGCGGAGCTCTCGTTATCTGCATATTAACCAGCGCATACATCACATGATAAGATACTCCGAACAGCAAAACACGCGCACTCAATCTTACACCCAGAACTAGCGCGGAGTTTGGAAACTGTACACACAGCGGTGGCGGGAGACATTGTAAAGAGCGAGCTAGAAAGATAGTAGCGTTTTAATACTTTACCTAGAGTCTAAATAAAGAAGGATTGTAGAGTAGATTTTGACAGTATTTGCTTTCTTGGAGGTAAATCGCAAAGATGGCTGATTTTGGAGTTTATGCGGTTTTCGGAGTAAACGGACCTCCTCAAAGACTGCTGAGGTGAGAAACACTTTAAACACATTTAACCGTGCTGTACCTTGTTTCTCAATTACTGTGCACGAACCTTCACGTGTATCTGAACTTAAACTCAAGTGCTGTTATATAGCGTTTGGATTTTTGTAAACAATGGTCAGGTCATAAACATTTATTGCTCCCCATTGGCGCTTCTTGAATTTGTTGTTTACAGAGGCGGTTATCTTCTCCGTGCTCTAAAACACATGGCAGTAAACACTTTCATCACTAGTTTGGTTCTTCTTGATACTAAGACACCAATATTCAGTTTTAATATTTGTCTGTTTCCTCGTCAGTGCTGAAGGGTCGTGCAGAGTGTGTGTTGCAGTCCCCCCGACTGTCCGCCAGGTGGTGCTGTTTAGCAGCGGGCAGTGGGGGGAGAGGATCTGCGTCAACGCGGAGCTCAATGATGCTGACCGCATCCCCATCACTATTGGAAAACTGACTCCTTATAACAAGTAGGTTCACGCTCACCCACAAAAGACATGCCTCGCTTTAGTTGGTAGTCCGTGACTGAGTTACTGGATATGTGTCCTCCAGGTGTCTGTCCTGGGAGCAGTGGGAGGAGGAGACGTGGAGGGACACTGTCACACTGAATGTCACTCTGGAGGGAGGAAACCTGGTAAATATCAACCAGCCTTGATGCGTCAGGATGATAAGACACACTGAGAAATTCCAAACAGCTGAAAGATGTGTTTACTGTTCTTATAGTAACACAGTTCATTGTCTGACAATAACATCAAGGTCACCTGTCAGTAGTTGTTATAGTAGGTTTTACTCATGGATGGAATCACAGGCGAATCAATATACCTAATATCTTTTTTTTTCCCCCCTCAGTATAAACCTGATTGGTCAGAACCAGAACTGATCCTAGCTGTGAGAGAATACACACCAAAGGTAACCTGATGAGAATGTATTGGATATTTTCATTAACCTGTTGTTGACATACCAACACCTGAGTAGGCTTGTTTAATTTGGCAGTTTTCCTACATTTCCCACAATTCATTTAATCAGAACACATGTTAGAGTAGTTTTATTATTGGAAAAAATAGAGTTATGTCACCTTCAAAACCCAATATGTCTGCATTGGAACTGTATGTTGCTCTCTTTTCTATCATCTTTATTTTTTACTTTTATTGTTGTTGTTGAACTACTCTGTGCCATCCTAGGACACCGTGGCGCCCCTCACAGCCAGAGAGCTCAATGGTGGCAAAAGGAAAAGAGAGCGAATGGCTGAAGAAGATGACAAAGACAGTAAAGTGACAAAGACAGGAGAAGAGGAAAACATGTGTCCAAATGGTACAAAGGAGAAGACCACGCCTGTGCGAAAGGTCAGAGGTCAAACCAAAAGCAGCCAGAAGCTATTCACTGGTGGGGCTGAAGCCACAAAGCTGAAAGGAGCAGGTGAGACAGGCTGTTTTTTGTACTGTAGTTTTAGTTTTTTTGCATTAGATGTGACAAAAAGTTGTTTAAATGTGTGTGTGTGTATGGATTTGTAGAGGTGGTAGTTTTCATTTCTGTGTGATAATTAGTGCCAGAGACACTCCTGTGTCCCGGTGTGGAGGTGTAAATCACTACTTTGTCGATTTCTTCTATCTAATCTCCTTCTGTTTTTCCTCTGTTGCAGCTAATGGAGCAGGAGAGACGCAGGGGATTGTGGGAAGAACGCCTCCTCAGAGCGCAGCCAGGACGAAGAGTAGGCAGACCAAGACTCCCACACAGACCAGTGCGTTTGTGCATACACATTACATACCACTTTGGTTTGTTTTTATTTGTACCTTTTGTCCGATTTATTCCCTTGTCAGTCCCACAGCTGATGCACATTGATGCACATCGCCCACCTGAGTTCACAGCACCGTGTTTTCTGGGTGTCTTTCTCGGGTGGTGAGACGTGTTCTCTGCAGGAATGTAGCATAAACTTGGATGTGTGACTCACACACAGGGCCGCAGCCTATCCAGGTATTTGTAGGTTTCAGCTACCTGGGCAGCGATGGTTGTCGGTCTCTCTTAAAAGGAATAGTTTGACATTCTGTGACATACGCTTATTTAACTTGTCTTGCCCACAGTAAGATGAAGTGAAGATCAATTCCACTCTTACATCCGTCCATCAAATATGAAGCTGGAGGCGCTCAGCTTAGCAGAAACACTAGAAACAAGGGGAACAAAAACACTTTCCAGCACCTTCAAAGCTCATGAAATAAAACCTTACATCTTGTATAAGAAGACATTGTGTAGTTTAAATGAATTGTTAACATTTTGTTTCCCTGCAGCCCCTCTGGTCAGCCCGTCAGGACGCTGGGGTCAGACATTATGTCCCATCGATGCTCAGACAGCCATTCTGATTGGAGGTCAGGGAGCCAGGATGCAGTTCTGCAAAGATCCCATGTGGAAGCTGTGTACAGGTCAGTCCATCAGAAATCACATGGATCTGTTCTCTGTCAGGACTCTGCTAACAGATTCTAGTCTCCTCCAGGTTGTAATAGAATAGATGTTTATTAGACTTGGTGTTTTTTTCCCCCCACAGAGGACATGTCCTGGGTGGCTGCAGAGACTCTGGCAGAGGGCCCGACCCCTGAGGCCAGGATCGGCCACACAGCCATCTACGACCCTGACTCGAGACGGATCTTTGTGTTCGGAGGCTCCAAGAACAAGAAGTGGTTCAACGACGTCCACATCCTCGACACACAGAGCTGGAAGTGGACAATGGTGGAGGTGTGGTACACTGGTCCACCCTGTGAGGACATCAATGCTGTTTCTTCTGTCTCTTAATGTCAAGGTCAAAGCTTAATTATGTAGCCCAGTTATGAAAAACAACCCCGGTTGCCCAAAGTGCTTTACACACATCAAGTTCATCAGATAAAGATTAAAATAATAAAAAGATTGAGAAGTCTGGCTCAACATCACCTTTGATTCTAAGTCCTGATCTTGAGTCTTCACGTCTCCATCTCTTCCTCCTCCTCCTCCTCCTCTCCTCCAGGCTCAGGGGAAGGTTCCCCCTCTGGCCTACCACAGCTGCAGCATGTTTCGGGGTGAACTGTTCGTGCTGGGTGGGGTGTTTCCTCGTCCCAACCCGGAGCCCGACGGCTGCAGTGACTCACTGTATATCTTCGACCCCCACCTGTCCATCTGGTACCAGCCCATCGTCACAGGAGACCAGCCCTCCCCCCGCTCAGGGTAACATGGTTTGATCCAAAACAAAACACACATTTCAAACTCTTCAGTGTTTTTCTTCCTCTTTAACTTTGTGTGTTCCCTCCAGGCACTCTGCATGTGTGATGCAGCAGAGGAAGATCTATGTGTTCGGTGGGTGGGACACTCCTGTCTGCTACAACGACATGTACATGTTGGACCTCGGTGAGTCACACACATTTGGTTAATAAAAGAAATGAGAGGAAACTGTTCATATGTCATCGATATGTGTATAATTAAACTGTAGAATGTTTTTATGTCTCAGGTCTGATGGAGTTTTCTGCAGTAAAAACAAGTGGGAAAGCCCCGTCTCCTCGAAGGTAAACAACTCACCACACACACCGTTTCCATATAGGTGCAGCTAGAGATCAATTTGACTACATACCTCCTGATATTTATTTCAACCAAAGAAAAACAGAAAGACATATAGAGACATTTATGTTCCTCAAAATAAGGTGGTAATTAAATATAATGTTGGCATAAGTATTAAAATCAAGTAATATATCTACACAAGAAGTTTTCAATCCTACGAAGCCTTATCTCTGGCATTTATAATGCATAATTAACATAAGTGTGTCTGTGTGTGTTTTCCAGCTGGCATGGCAGTGCTGTGCTCTCAGATACGAAGTTCCTGATCCACGGTGGTTACAACGGAAACAACGCCCTCAGTGACGCCTTCATCTTCGACACAGGTGAGACACAGCTCAGGTTTATACCTGTTTTGTTTGTTAAAACATAAGAACCCAGACCCATTTATCCTTAAAGGAAAATTATGTGGGATATAAAACAGACCAAATGGGCTGGCTCTGTCCAGCAAAACAGCACTTTGACATTTTAATAATATGTGGTACAGTTTCTCTGCCATGTGCACTGACTGCCTGGTGTCTTACTGTCACTGTGAGGCCGTCAAAAAAAAAACCCACAGGGAAAATTACTGCTCCAGCTTCTTTTCATCCAACACAAGAAAGTATTTTTCCATGTGTCCCAGTAATTAAGATATATAGAGATATCAAACATGGCTTTAAAACCTTTTCACGTCTTCATACCTGTTACATGATCAAATATGAAAACATGGTGACGTGTTGTTGTGTTGTTTCAGACACCAACAGCTGGATGGAGGTGTCGCTCCCTCAGCTCTCCCTCCCCAGGGCGGGGCACTCAATCATCGCCATGGCGACAGCCTCTCACAGCCGTTTCTCAGAGGAGGATGAAGACGTCGGTATGAGCGGCGGCTCCGTCAGCAGAACTCTGCTGGTGTTTGGAGGTGGAGACAATGAGGGCAACTTCTACTCCGACCTGACGACTGTCGCCGTGGAGGAGCTGCTCGGTGCTATTTAAAGAGAGTGAGTCAGAGGTGAATCCTCACTCCCTGACTGGATGTGAAACTATTTCAACACCCCCACACATGCTTTTATTATTTATATCCCTACAGTTTGTCTTATTTCAGATTCTGGAATTTCTTCTTTTTTTTTCTTAAGAAGATATAAAACAGTTTTGTGCATGTGAGGTGTATATTTTGGGCATTTCTCGGCTATATTTTCCGTGTCCAGTATCAATACACAAACCACTGCTTCTTTAAATTTATCTAAAAAAGGGAAAAGGATCTTTCTGTCTCCTGTTAACAGAATAATCTTGATTTATTCTAACTTTATTTTAATGTACATACATTTGAACATGTGTTTTTCCTCAGGTGAAATTTCATTTTGATTAGTTTGTGTTTTTCTGTTCAAGAACCATCGTATCCAAAAGAAATCTCAATGTTTATATTCCTGATTCTGTTTTTACATAATAAACATTTGTTTTCTAATCACACATCCTTTTTCTGCTCAGTATTGTCTCTCTCTGAACTTACACCACCTCTCCCACTTGCAGAATAATTCAAGCTCAGATATCAGACTGTGTGATATATGGAACTTTTTACCAAACTGTCAAACTGATGTCATTTAAAAAAGTTTGACAGTTTAAAACTAAAAAATCCTGTTTAACAGGATCCTGTTATTAACAGGATTTTTTACCGCTGGCTCGGTAACTTGATGCTAACACGAGCTAATGTGACACTCACCGACGAACACCGAAGTTATCTTCAAAGTGCTAAATGGAGACGTTTTAATAAAACATTGCAGTGGAGCAAGAGGGAGAGAGATTTTCTCTGTTTCTGCTGAAGTCCTGATAATGAAGTCATGAATGGAGCCCTGTTTTAAGTTTAATATCTTCATTGGATTATAAGGTACAGATGGTCGTGTGTTTGGTGATGGGAGGTCAGTAAATTCAAATTTATTTAATGCATGATCCAGGATTAAAGGGCGAATTCAAAAGATAGTCTCACTTTCAGGGCACTGAGGTTGTGCTTTATAAATAATATGGCACATGAATGTTTCCTTATCTTTCTATCCTTGTTCCATCTGAAAATCATTTCATCAGTACGTAGATATTAGGCTTCAAAAAGAGGAAGATTTAGGGGTGTGGTCTGTTTGATTGACAGGTCCAAGTTTCGTACACATTGACCTTGGGTTTAATGGTCAGACCCACCTTCTCACTCCTCCCTTCATACCCAAATATGGTCACTTCTGGCTCCATATAACCACCATGGTGATGTTCAAATGCAATCCAGGCCTCATGACATCACCAGTGGGTGATGTCATGATAGTTTTGATCATTCTATATTCAGTATATGAGTACTCCAGAGTTGAACTCATACAGGGTTTCATCAGGGGTTATGTTAGTCACCTGGTTGGTCCAGACAAAAATATCTCAACAGCTACTGGATAGATACCAACTATTTTGGTGATCTCCTGACATTCAATGAAGCACAATCAGGAGGGCAACACTTTAAGACTTCACTTGCAAAATCTACTTGATCTAGACTCTAGATCTCTCTCTCCGGATTACAGAGAGAGTTATAGTCTTAGAAACAACATTTAAGTAACATTTGCACAGACAACTAACAAACTAAGAAAACGGGAAAACCACTTTAGATGGGTGCATGAGTGGAGGCTTGGACACATGACCTCTATTTTTCTCCACTGCCGTTTATAAGAAGATAAGGATGAAAATGATCCTTGTGAAAGTCTATCTTTAAGCAGCACACCTGGAAGCTGAGAGTCAGACCCACTCTGTGGCATTTCCTCTGGTGATGCAAAGGAAAGCCAGACTTCCTCAAAATATTCATAAAAACAAATCGGTTTCCTCGTCCCCCCTTTAGACCGCTGGATGCACAACTCTTCACGCTTGGTTCCTTCAGTACTTCATAAAATACATGTTGTTATGCATTGTACTTAATGGACCACAAAAGCAAGTCCTCATTACTATTCATAATTAAAGGTAATGGGATTGAAGTCATTTATTTTTTAAAGCCGGACACTGTCTAATTGCTGAAGTACATCATGTTGCACTTACTCTGATTGTAGCACAGTCTGTGCAGAAGTCTGTGTTTGGCTTCGGTTCTTGCTGCACCGTGAATAAGCACCTTGTAAAGTGTGGGGTCAACGCAGGACTTGCACTCTTTGAACTACCTTAGGATCTTCTTCCTCCTTCATTACTAAATACTAACTCTACTGTTTTCCTGCTTGTATTGAATTGTCCATTTGTCAGCGACCGTGGTGCTGCTCCTGCCTGATGACCTACATACCAGGAGGCGGCCTAAAGCAGTAGTTCCAGCCTTTTTGTCACACGTACCTTCACCGTCTTCCTTCATCAGCATCACCTGTCATAACCTCCGGCAAGTCGGTTATGTTTTCACCGGTTTATTTGTTTGTTTGAAGCATTATGGGAAAAAAATTATATTCTTTTGAGTGACAGGGTATTGAGATAAGATAGCCCTGTATTGATCCCACAGAGGATCAGAGTGATCAGAGGATGAGATCCTGTCTGAAAATAAATCAAGGAAAATCCCTGTTATGATGGGAGAGTGTTGCTTTTTCACCACAAGAGGGCAACAGTGTTCAGTCTATAGCATCAGTACAGCTGGATTACACCTTGACGGACGTTTATGCTTGTTCAATTCCTCTGTTCCACATGTATGTATCTGGATTTTTGGACACAATACATAAGTGTACATTGATACAATAAAAAGCAGAATAATGCTAGAATTGATCATATTTATGGTTGGGTGTCTTGTTCTCTTTTTATTTTCTTCTTCTTTCCAGTACAGGTATCTATTCTGACCTTGATGTGTGGATGTTTCTATCTCGTTGTAATCAGTAGCATCCACACTGTTGTCCTACACACCCATGATCCACCTGTACTGATATTTATTGTAATAATCTCATTAGACTTTGGTTTGACATAAGATTAGTTTTATTGAACTTGTTGCTTAAGATAAACTACACCTTTAGCATTTTTATAGCTGTAGGAAGCCATGTGCTATCAGCATAACTCCGCCCACCCTGAGCCAAGAGCCAATTAGAAACAACAATTGGAAACATTTGTGAGTTTAAGAAATACCAAAATTTGTGAAGCCATTAGCACCAAAAAATCTATTAAAATGTTATTATATCATGATTTGAATGATTGTTACTATGTCACATTTCCTACATTGTGACAGAGGATTTTATCTATATCTCCCAACACCTACTATGTTTCTTTTATATGCTGAGGCAAAAAAAGACTTACATTTCAGAATTAAATTTTATGTTGCTCTAACTGATGATTAAATAATGTAGGAAAACTGATGTTGAAGAAGTAATGATGTGAGTCAGCCACAAAGGTGTATGTCGATTTCCCAGTATTTTTATACAGAGAAGAAAAATACTTCTGTTATATTATTAGATTCTTAAAATAAAAAGCAATAAAAAGCTACATTTTCATGTACATTTATTCTTTTTGCTGTTTTTTTTATTACACTGAAAATTATACAGCTTCTAACAGCTGCTCAGGATTCAATGCATATGTGTGACAATGTGATAGAAAATTAGTATGCTGTTTAAATTAAATGTCACAGTAATAAAGCATGTTACAGCAGAGCATGCTGCCATTTAGTTAGAAACAGCGTGACTAAGGTTAATATCTGAAGCCATAAAACAGAAATGCACATATGCTGGAGAAGCATGGTGATGATATATCCAACGACTCATGATGTGTACGAGCTGCCAGGTTCTACAGGGAAAACTATTGACTGCATATTAAAAATAACTGTTATTACAGTCTCGGCCCAGCCAGATTACATTTGGCAACGTGGAATAGGAGACTGGAGATACAAAGGCAGGCTTGTGTGTTTTTTTTAATGCTCATCCAATGAGACTTAAAATACACTCAAATAGGTTGCAATTAACAGTCTGCGGTTTAACCTCCTACTCAGGGTGTCATTTTTTCTGTGAAGGAAAATAGGCAGCGTGGCCGCCAAAAAAATATGTGTTTTCATCCAAATATTTATGGGACTCACAGCAGGGAATGGTCTCTGGGACACATGATTTACCTATACAACATAGATAGATAGATAGATAGATAGATAGATAGATAGATAGATAGATAGATAGATAGATAGATAGATAGATAGATAGATAGATAGATAGATAGATAGATAGATAGATAGATGTAATATATTCAGGTGTCCTGCAGATGGCGACACTTCAGCAGGTTTTCTGCACTAACAAACCAATCCAGCTAAAATGGCTCATGCACAATCTAAAAAAAAGGCTGTGGAGTCATTGAGTTTACATATTCATTTTTTATATTCATTCATATTATTTTTGTATGAATGTTAACGCGACCGCCTGTGATATTTTCTGACATTTTCCACAAAATGCTGTGCACAGTCTGGGTGACATCCCCTCTCCTGTGATCCACCATCAAATTGGACCTGCTCCAGTACACTTAGAAGGAAAAAAAAAGATATATTCTGCCAAGTCAGTTGGACAGGTTTACATGTTGATGGATTTCTGTCACGAGAAAGGGTCCAGGAACAGTAACAAGGTTGACTATAGATAGATGTTTATATGTAATAGTGCACATACCCTTGAGTACTTTCCCTCCATCATCAGGGAGGTGATTTTTCCCCTTGATTCATCGGGAAATCCTGCCAGTTGGATGCTCTCCCGGCTGCTCCTAACTAGCCTCTCATAGCCCTTTCATTTCCTGAATTCTTCTTTTATTTTCTGCATAACATCCTCACATTGTGTAAAGGCAGAATACTGTGGTGTTGTGCTGCCCTGCAAAGATCTGGTAATTGACAGAGTTCAGACATCACTACTTCCAGTGGCAGCCCTATTATCTTAGTCAGTCTACGGCTGTTGCTAAGTAACTTGAAAATGTCTATGGCTGTTGTGAGCATCCAACAGTCACACTTATGGACAGCATGAGTATATATTTACATTTTATTTTTACAACTGTGGTGGAAAAGAAGGTCCATGATTCAACCAGAGTGGTGTATAGTTTTCCAATGGGATATAGGCACTGATAAATAAAGATACAGATAATAGGGAAGACAATATAAGAGGCATTATTTGGTGTAACTGCCCTCTAATCATGCCTGTACCCATGGTGGATTTTGTAATCTATTACACTGTAAAGTTAACCTACACTGAAAATTGATGTTAAAAATAGCAATTCGTGTCTTGTTGGTAAATTTTAGGCTTAAGGGTTAACGTTTCTATGTGCTCTCCATAAATGTGGTACAGTGGTGTAACACTATAGCTTAATGGTGAGCTGATGCTAAGACTCCTGACATGATCTAGGCTGCTTTGAATTATGTATAAAGGACAGAAGGATTCTTTAAAGTGTAAAGGGAAAGAATAAATGTGTGGAGGGAAACAGGGATTCATTGTGAAAAATATCAGAAACAGAAGAAAGGCATGTTTATGTGTCTATAAACATGTCTGCTGATGAAATAAATCATGAGTGTCGTGGGCTGTGTTGTATTACAGATTCAGGCCTCCAGACAGTTTAAAACCTGCTGCTCCCGAGCAAAGCTGAAGAAGTCTCTCGGATAAGACACGAGACATCTTCAAGTATTTTCTACCAAGTTCGGTTATTGCTACTTAGATAACCATGACCTGGATGACTGAGGATCTTCACAGACATCACATCTTCATTTATTCTACTTACAGGAGGTGGACTGCTGTACATGCACTGCTTCATACACAGCATTTTCATTGTGTATTTGCTTGAGATGGAGATACTTTATATGTAAAATTAACTATAAGACATTTGAATTACATTTTTCCAAATTAAAAATCTTGAGACATGTGTGCAGGTCAGGTTGGGTCTGTCTGTAGCCACAAGTGCATCCAAGTGTTTCAAAGTGTCTGTCACAGATTAACAGAAGATTTGAGAACATTAAGACACAGAGCCCCAATATTTTGCAAATAATCAATATGTCAAAAAGTACCTGACACAACAGTGAACCTTTGCATTTTGTGATCTTGAGGATCTGTGGTTCTTCATCATACCAAGTATGTATTTAGGGTACAAGGATTAGTCAACATTATCGATAATAGTCGACAATAAAAATAGTCACTGACAAATTCAATTGGCAACGATTGTCACCAGATGTGTTTTTTTAAATGAGTGAGGCCTCTCCTGTCCTTCCTATCTCTGCTCAGAGTTGCACAATAACATTCAGCAGCAACTAAACAATATAGTGGAGGCAGACACTAAACACAAGGATTACTTTCTTGTCTCTGTTGGCACAGTTTTATTTATTTAAAGTTTATATCAATACTGAACACTGTGCCTGTCCTTGGAGAAGAAATGGGACATTTCTTTATTTAATTTTTGTACCAGTAGCAGCTGATATCGGCAGCAAAGTTGATTAAAAGATGTATTTTGGACTTAAATATGCATCATTCTTGTCTTTCTTATTAATCATAACATAATTTAAACAATCTAATGCCAAATTGAAAAGCGGATAGTTAAATAAGAGACATTTAATAATTATGTGATTCATAATCTGATTAGTCGACTAATCGTTTAGATAGCTGATAATTAAGTTGCAGCCCTACTCTGTGGTCATTGCTGCAGGTCAGGATGGGTCAGTCATAACATCTGCAGCCACATGTGCACCCAAGTATTTCAAAGAGAAGATCTGAGAAGATTTAGACACAGGGCCCCAACATTAGGTAACAATGCAGCACTCAAATATTGTAGAAATAATGTCAAAAATTAGCTGACACAGCAGTGAACTTTTGGATCTGTGGTTCTTTATTGCACCATGTATGCATAGCTGTGGTGTATCCCTGGCAGGGTGTGAACACACAGTCTCCTGCACCTGCCATTTACCAACCTGAGAGAATGGCGGTCGGAAAACATCGAGTGAAGCCGAGCACAGAGCCTCCTCCTCCCTCCTCTCCCTCTCCAATCCTCCTCTCTCAGTCGTGGTGCAAGCAGCCATGTTGCTGCGAGCTTGTTCCGGTATCAGGGCAGGATCGTGCGCATAGACTGCATTCGGGCGCAGCTCGTCGCCTTTCTCCCCCTGTCGCCCGAGACACGCACCCACTCACGAGAAAAGCCCACTCTGCTCCCATAATGGATTTTACAACTTGATGATTCCTCCTTCGGTCGGCTGCTCGCTGGGAGAATAGTCGCTGTACCGACGGGACGAACTGGTATATCGCCACACTGCAGTGCAGTACTGGTGAACGACCTTATTCCAATCACGCAACACAAGGAAGAGCCGCCGGTGATCTCCGTGGATTCTGAGTTCCGTGGGCTGCTCTGTGGCAGTCTGCGCCGCGGCGGTCGCTGGGGGATAAGCTAACTAGCCAGAAACGTTAAATTAGCTAGCTACATGGGCTAATATCCACCGAGCGGTCAGCTAGCTAACAAATTAACTGGTGTTTCACACCTGCCATGTGACCGTAGTACAAGGTGCTGCTTTTTACTTTATCCACCAGGATAATCTCGCTGGGAATATTTCGGATTGTTTCGTGTGAGTTGGGAAGGTCGAGACCTCGCCGGGAATAACTTCGGCCTGAAAGTTTGTGAACCCCGCAGCTCTGTGCCACAGAAAGAGACACACAGACGACGACGCAGCGTTATGAGAGCGACGCTGGATAAAGTTTGGTTGTAGATTTCGGAGACAGTCCGGACTCCCTCGGACGTTAGGTTAGCAACCTCACAGGTTAGTCTGGTTGAACCTTCAACACGACTGTTGGCCAACTTTTCTTCAAGCTAGCACAAGTAAGCTAGCTAGCCAAACCGTCACAGGACCAGGCTGTTAGCTTCACCATTGACGCTGATACACGTTGATTGTGAACTGAACGTTTTCATAGCGAAGCTGAAGGAAACATTTGCTTCTTCTTGTTTTTGTGCTTGTGGACAAACATGGGACGTACTGTTGCTGCTAGCTAGTTTCTAGCTAGCTGGCTGACTGTGCTAGCCGCTAATGTGGGATCCAACTTGTTGATTCACGGGCTGTCTGTCGTGTTGCTAGCTGGCCCTCTGCCATCAGCTACACAACTTTTAAATGCACAAGAGACACTGACGGATCGTTTCACAGTTCCTTTTCCCTTTTTCTGTAACTCCAAGGCTTTCAAACATGTCAACAAGGACCCCGCTGGTGCAAGTCATTGAAAACTCGGCCGGGCAGGTAAGATATACATTAACAATTCATCCCCTAAATAATGTTGTGTATGGCATTTCATTTTGAAGTCTCCTGTGGAAAGAGGCCCTGTTTGGCCTTCTACAGTCTCTGGTTGTCTCTGCTGTTTCTGTTGTTTTTGCCACACAGCAGTGATTCACCAGCTTGCCTACGCACTTACACTGGATTTCCCACTCCTTGCAGAATAGCAGAGCAAATTTAGGCTTCTGTTTAGTCTGTGTCTTAAGGCATGTCCTCCTACTTGACTTTTTGTCACTTCGACATGTTGCAATACAGACAACCCTGTTAGCCACTTGAACATACATTTTACACAGCTGACAGTGCAGAGACCCAGATTCTACACCACTGCTATTTCATTAAAGTAGTAAATGTGTGGCTAGTGCTGTTCATCCATTGTAGAGTGTCATCACAGCCCTGTGGTGGGAAATTCCTCTTTCCAGCACAGAAGAGGAAAGTTTGTTTGGAAACTTGTATTGATTTGCACCTTCCTCGTAAAATTCCCCTGAATGATGAAGAAAAACTGGACAGGCAGTGTGTTTGTGTAGCAGCCGTGAACATACAACAAAGCTGTAAATATTTTTGTTGCAGAGAAGAAGCATTGGTGGCTGTGTAATGGTAGAAAATGAGCATTTAAAGACTTTGTGTTGCAGATATATATTTTATTGACCAGTAAATAAATTGTATACAAAGTGGTAAAGAACACTTGTTGAACATAGTTGGATTTCCTCTTGCAAGTAGGCCTCTTGGTAAAAGTAGCTCATACATGTTAAGTAAAAATTGTAGTTTATTGGTTTGGTGCTATACACAAACAATACACATCCTCATCCACATGTCAAAGGGCACCTCAACACAGCAATCAATTGCAAATGATCGTGAATGTTCTTGAAAAAGATTGTCACTCTACAGCCTTTTTTAATTCAGGTGAATGTAACAACACTTTGAGTAGTGTGCTTGGAAGTTAAAAAGCCAAAGAAAACCCAATGCTGTGCTACAGATCCATACTAGAAAGCTGGAACAAAGCTCCTGGTTCCAACACCAGCAACATTTGTCCTAATCTCACACAGCTTTATCTTGTTATTATTAAAACGCCACACACTTACATGAATGCCTTTACAGGTTCCAGCAGAAACTATGACCTGCATTACTTGGTCAGCTAAACAAGCATCACACAGTATTCATCTCTGGAATGAAAAATCTCATGATTGTTGGATGGAAAAAAACAGTATCTACATGTTGACAGTATAGTCAGTGTATGTCGTCATGTGTTTGTAGGGAAGTCTGTTTCTGTTATTGTGGTGCTCTGGTATCTATAGGTGTATGAATGTAGCTGTGGTGAGGATGTGGCGTGATAGAATATTTCAGTGAAAAAGGAGTCGGTAATATTTGATAGTGAATATGAATGAGCTATAGCATGAAGGATAAAGGCAGTGGTGCTAAACGGTGCTGGCTTTAGTCTGTCACAAGAGCTGCACCCTCTGTCAAACAGTTTCCTACTTCAAACATGAAAAACAGCCAACCAGACTACAGACCTGCTCTCATCGGCCAATAGGAGAACGTCTTGGTGGTGGCGACTCAAGGGTTCAAAGATTTTTACTGCCTCTGCTTCTCATAAAAGTAAAATGCTGACAGGAGTCATCTGTTGATACCATGATCTCACTTCATGTGTCAGCGTGTGTGTGTTGGCATGACTGGCGCTTCGGGTCACTGCTTCCATCAGAGCAGATTGACAGCTGTACGGGTGTGTAGGTGTACGCAAATGACTACGTACAGGCATAGTCGTAAATGGCTACACCCTTACGGGAGCAGAGGTCAGGAATAATACAACTGATTATGTAAGGCTTTTACTGAAGCTGCCTTACACACTCAGACAGGGTATCTCCATTTCGTATGGGATCTGAAAGTTGATATTTGGAGCTTCTTGAACATATTCCTCAGTGAATTTACTGAGACAAGTGTGGTGGCTTCTGCAGAGGTAGACCTGGCTCTACTCTCAGCCACAGTATTATCCAACTATACCACAGCAATACACCACTGTTGTATTATCTTGTCACAGATGTAAATTCTTTAGGGTACAAAACCAAACGGCTGTGTGTTTGTGATTAATAACCCCTCAAACTCAGCCTGTGGGTATGCCCTGTTTGTGTAACCTTTAGCAGCACTTTGACTTGTTGGCTTGATGTAGTGCTATTGTTGGTCTGAATGTAGCCCCACTCATCCCACAGCACCCAGTGAGGATTTAGGGATGGAAGGGAGAAAAAAAAAGTTTGGGGTCATGGCAAAGTCTTAACTGGGTTTGTAGGCAAAAGGTCACGGATGGATACTCCCATACAAACACAGTCTGTTTTAAAGGCCATGTATAGAAAGCCTTTGGTGTCAGGTCTCAAGATACAGGACAAAATGGCACCGGACATGAGGACGGGCTGAGCATTGACATGACTCTCTGTTCCCGTCAGAGACGCAAGTGTGTATTTTGATCTGATGGGCCGAGGAGGTGGCGGTCGGTGAAAACAGATATTCTCTCATTATTGTATATGCAAACAGGCAGGCTGACTGGAAGTTTATTTTAATATTTTACACGGGGTTAATTGTGACTTACTCTACTTAGCTTGAAGGTTTTGCAAGGCCTCTTTACACATGACTGCCGACTAAGCTGTGAGTTAATGGTTATAAAAGTGTGGGAGGTCTGAGCAGGACGGCCTACCTTTCTGTGACCGTGAGCAGTCTCTGGACTCCTATCATAAGAGAGCTGTCAGATGTAGAGAAGTGACTTATGACATCTCTCTGACGGTGTGAAATGGCAGATATGTCGAGTGGCTTTGATCGGACCTGTTGCCATGTTATGCAAGGCTTCATGCTGGCTGTTAGTATGAGGAACTTACATGAATATGATACACACTATCAGTGTGACAGAAGTTTAACAATACACACCTGTTTATACAGCATACAAGGAGAAAACATGTTGACATTGACCTGATTATACTAATGTAATTTCTTTTTAATAGCTTTACATGATTTGTCTACTTCTCCCAGAAGCGATCACTTGATTTCTTGCTTTATAGTGCTCCAGTCTATTCATTGAGCCACGTCCTCTGACACATTAATGCAGCTAGAAATACTGGTCTGCCTCTTCAATTGTTATTTCATCCTCTGTCATTGTTTGGGTAGCTGCGCACTAGCTGAGCAAGCCGGATCCTCCCCATATGGAGGTGTGATGGAGTTGAGCCATTAATTTGTCCAAGTGAGACATTTCCTCATTGTAGAAGTAGTGCTGGGAAAATGCAAAAACAAACCAAATTTGGGTTTAACCAAGGTTTATTTATACAGCGCTCTCCAGTCCCAATGGAAATAAAACAAGGAACAAGGAAATGCAAGCACAAAATCACAAGGTGGCCCATTTGAAAGCATACAAGGACTTTTCTTGTCCACCTGTTGACAGATGTATGAGTGATGCACAAAAACTACAAACTGGCATTTGTAATAGAATAATATGTGCTGAATATTAGCGAAACACATGGTTTTGTAGAGTTGACTGTGCCTGGTGAAGTTGATATTAAATTAAATAAGTAAGTAGTAAGAGACTGTTTGTTCAGGCTTTTTACTCATTTCTGTGATTGTGGTTTAACCTGCACAGCAATCTGAAATGTTTGGCACTTTATTTTCCTGAACTCCTTTCATGAGTGATGCAGTTTATCATTCACTATTTCAACATTTAGGCTGTTGCCTCCTCTGGCAATGATCCTCCAACTGTGACATGCTTTGTGTTGTCTGCTCCAGTAAGAGGTATTAATCATTAAGCATCCTTTTGTAGTTTGTAATAATTATTGAGATGTCACTGGTTAAAATTTACACACGCGTGATAAATTACTAGTACAGGTGCTATGAATAGTCAAATACTGTTAGTCTTGTGAGAGTAGGTTGAAATTTTACTATAATTGCTATTTGCATATAAATAGTCTCATTGCTTCTGTCTTAACCAGCAATTAACAGACTATTTGGACAATACTGTACGTTTATGGTGTACACTTCAAAAATAACATGAGGCCCACTCGTATAAACATTGCACCATCGTGCTACTAGTGGTTAAAAACTCAAGGGTATCTTTGAGGTTGAAACTGTGCCAGTTAGTTAGCAGGAGCTACAATTACAAGACAGAAAACAATGACAGGATCAGGTGGAAACCGGAAGAAATAAAAAAAAATAAAGACCAGACAGACAATTGTCTTGCATGCAGGATACTACCCGGAGCAGTCTGTCTGGCAGCAGCTTATAAGATCTAACTTGGAGAGTATCACAGTTTACTCCTCATCAAGTTTGAAAGCTGTACAGTGATTCTCTGAACTTATTGGGTTGTTATCAGATATGCTTATTTTCTATAAGCTAAGTAAGGAACATTTCTCTATGATAGAAAGTCATCTATAAAACTGAAGACAATTTAGTTTTTCTGATTTTATATGTGTATCTTCCAAGCATCTAAGGCTACATGTAGCATCTTTTTGTACAGTTACCATGGTTACATCTGTCTGATTGCTTCACAACATTCAAAAAGCACTGATTGTTTTGTCTCAGGTGTCTCAAATGTCTATGGCACCAACGAAAAGTAGCACTAATGTTAGATCACCGTTTTTATTAGTAATGTTTTCATGCCTCCCGTGTGGTGGTGGTGTTGTCTCAGCAATTTTGTTGTTGCTTCTTGTGTAATTCTCTGTGGACTGTAGGGATGGGTATCGTTAGGATTTTTATGAATCCGATTCCCATTTCGGTTCTGCTTATCGATTCCGGTTCCTAACGATTCCTTATTTCGATTCCAAAAACAAAAAACCTGTCTTCCAGCTTGGGTCTATTATTAAAACAGTACAACATTCACGGACAATATGATGTATATTGTTTATCATAATTCTGCACGGACTCAGTTTATCAACACAGTTTCAAAACCGGTAGTTAGCTTGATATGCGCACTCTCCATACAAACTGATAGCACAGCACAGAGTGCTTGAATATGATCGCCAGTTATTCTGTCTCCTCATGTAGCCTATCTAATGGGCACAGACGCACACCAAGCTTTCACTTTCACCTTGAAAGCACGGCTCGGCAGATTCTAAAGAATCGCCCGTGTTTCACGCGTACCAGATTCATGAAAAATTATGTTTATTTTTATTATTTTTTTTATCATAACTCTAGATTGACTTGGTCTATCAACACAGTTCCAAAACTGGTAATTAGTTTGACATCCGCACTTTTGGCACAAGTTGAACCGGTGATTCTGCACGGCTCCGTGTTGCTGCTACATCACTGTAACTCTGCCACGTGATTTGGATGCGTGGACGCACCCAGGGACCCACACATATTGCATTTTCCACGTTTGCCGCTCTGTCTAGTAAAATGAAGCCACATTTCCCCGGTCCACAACCTGTTGCCATGCGGCGTCACGTGACGTGTTAGATACATAACAGACAGGTCCTGGCAGATATCTGAAGTCCATATGCAGCCGTTACGAACCAATAAGCGGAACCGAAATTATGATTTTTTTTTTTTTTTATGGTACTCGGTACTCACTAAATTTAATTCGGTTCCTACTTGGAACCGAATTTCGGTACCCAACCCTAGTGGACTGTAGATGAATTTAGTTGCCAGAGGTCATGTGTTTGACTGCAAGGACACATGCAGGTCATTGAATAAGAATTACAATGTAGTCATATGTTTTTATTTATTGATAAAAGTGACAATACTTTTTTTGTTTAAAGAGTGATCAATGAATTATTTTTTCTTAATTTGTGTTAACAGTGGACTTACCACTAGAATTATATCTGGTTTTCTGGGCATTTTGCCCATTTTTATGTTTATTTACCAGTGTAGAGAGACACAGTAAAACTCCAGTCAGAACTGATGTAGTGTGCACCACAACCATAGGGCCACCTGAAACCTCAATCTCCCCCCTCTCCATTTTCTCCCATTTTTGGACTGCAAAATTAAAGTCAATAAGTGAGTGAGAACACAATGTGTGCCAGCATCCATTCATCAATCTCTGCCTTTATTTATGCAAAAGTTAAGTCAAATGTATTAAGCAGAACTTTTATTTTTCCTCAGTGCTGATTTTGACAGTTTGACCTTTGTAGCCTGCAGCAGCACAGAAACAGTGATGCTTCCCTATTCAAAATGTTGTCAAGCACCACAGCAACAAACACAGTATTGGTTATCTGAGTGTAGCTGAGCACAGATTGATGCATTCCACCTGACACCTCGGGAGTGTGAAAGAAAGTCTCCCAGCAAGCTGGTGAGCTGGAAATTCAATCTAGATGGGAAAGAAGCGCTGAATGTGTGAGTGTGTTGACACAGGTATGTTGGTGAGGACGTGCTTTTAATATTCCAGTGCACACCTTTTCGTCTTCATTCATGCTCCCCTTGAATGAGTCATCATGTAAGTAATCTATAGCACACACACACACAGACACACACTCATGCTCGCTGTCGTTACGCCCAGGAAAACATAAATTATGCCTCTCTCCTTACCGGAGCCGTCACTAGGCAGATGAACAGAAAGACAAAGCTAGCCAGGGCCCTAGCAACAGAGAACCTGCCTCACACACTCTCTCTCACACACACACACACACACACACACACACACACACACACACACAAGCAGTCCCTCATCTTTGCCTTACACGCAGCTACATGCAGTTAATTGGTAAATGGATTGGAATTAGTTTTGTAGTCATTCATACTTGAAGGTCGGGCAGACACAGGAATATTGGACATGCAGGTGCGATCGAGGTGTTTAACCAACAATGCAGTGACATTCAGTGCTTTGTGTGTGTGTGTGTGTGTGTGTGTTGGATTGTGTCTGAGGCAGCAGGGTGAAACAGGCCTTTCCAGTCGAGCTGAGTTAGAAGGTGTGGCAGCAAACTGTAGACCTGCGATTTTAAGGGCTTGACGTCATTCAGGAAGGAGGAGTGTTGAAGGCTGTTCTCACTCATTTCAAGTCACTCTGCTGTCACTACTTTATTTAACCTGATGTATACGTAGATTTCTAGGTTTATTGAATACTTTAAAAAACTAGTTAAATATTCAAACTGTAGAATGTGGTTTATTTGTTATGATGCACAGAAAAAAATGTATCTAAGAGTAAACTTAAAATTCCAGCTACGACTAAATCCCCTTCATTTTGGTCATTATATAGCATCTCAATTTAAACACCAATTTACCAAAATGCTTTTTAAGCACACATTTGGTGGTAAGTGTTCCAGCTGCCATTATGCACTCACGGCTACACTTAAGAATTAATAATGCTGTCTATTATCCAAAACATATTTCCCAAGGCTAAGACAGTCTGTGTGAGAGCTGTTAGTTGTGTAGCTTACACTACAACTGGTTTTACCTACCTAACAATCTTTGAATATGCTTACAGCCCCAACTGGTGACCAGCTTATTTCTGGACTTCACACCAAGTTCTTCAGAGTCTGAAATCCAGTCAGAAAAGTGAAGTTGAGTTATTTGGGGTTCAAATTATGTAGTGGAAACCTGCAATAAGAAATGTGTGAACCATGAGTCGACAACCAAAAGATATAAATGCCTTGGTGCTTGAACCTAATTGTTTAATTAAATATATCTCCAAAGACAAATTGGCATTTATAATCCCAAAAACTAATTAATCCTTTTAAAAGTCTCTTTTTCCATCTGACATACTTTTATTAATTTTTTTAAATTAAAATTTCTAGGTTTTTGTGTGTTGGGCTGTTGATGTTAATTGCCCCATCAAACCATCAATTTACTTTAAAAACAGCTTTTCCAGGGTTCCCCCCAGATAATTGCTTAGAAAAGGGGGTAAACCACTCAGATCCTGGTGAATCTCAACATGTGATGACTTCAGTAAGTGGATGTGGCAACGCTGCTCTTTTCGGAAGTACACAAACTTGTTGTGGCGTTGGCGGACGTCATCATTGTTTAAGGTGAGGCAGCTGTGCACCAAGTGAAAACCTGTATTTCATCTCTGTACGTGTATCAATCAGCATTTCAAAGCAGCCACCCTGTGAAAGCTCCACAGACCTGTTTACTCTGGGCACTCTCATGCACCGCTCACACCCACAGAGTTGCATAGCAGCAGATTGAGGGCACACAAGGAAGTGCTATGCAGTGTGTCCCAACTGTGACAGCAACAGAGCAAACACAAGCTTTGAATTGATTTGACACACACACACACAGATACACACATACCTAGGGAGGTAGGGTAATCCAGTTCAAGAGAGCACACACACACACACACACACACACACACACACACACACACACACACATACACACACACACACACACCCACACACAACACTACATTCACAGCAAACTGAGACCCAGCGTGACACCATCCTGCTAAAGTATGGGGCCTCTCACAAATTTACTTGGCCTCATGTGTGGTGGCGACTGGGTTCGGCTCGTATGTATACACTAGCTGTACTGTATATTAGATATCGGCCTGCAGAGTTTCAGAAGAGGCGACAGAGACGCAGAGTTGTGCAGTGCACTCATATTAAATTACTTTTTGTCCTGCAGTGAAGTGAGGCTTTAGCCAGTACACCTGACAACACACATCAGCACTTAAGCTGAAATTTTCCTCAGCTTTGTGTGTGTAATTACAGGTGGAAGTACTGTAACAGTTCAGGATGGACTGGGTTTGATGAAACAATTTATCCTCCCTGTGGGTCACAGGTTTAACAAGCTTACATGTTCAAATGGTGATACAGTGACTCCTACTAAAAGGTTACATTATGTATCACAAGCAGGACACATAGACTTTTGTGGTAAAAGCTACTGTACAATTATTGAATGATCTGCTGTGTCCACCGATTTTGCTGCCTCTAAAAGACAAAATAAATAAATAATATAGAGTAGTTTATAAATTTTTAAGTAAGGTCAGGTTGAAACAAGAATTGCAAAATGTGCTGTTTTCATGTGTTGGAAATCTATTTAGAAAGGCTATACATGCCCGGTGTGTTTAAGTTAAACTGACAGATGAAACGGTCTATTACAGGCTGTCTTCCCGAAGGATTTCAGTCTTACATAAAACAGCTTCACCTTGGTTCAGTGCAAGTAGTTTCTCTCCTGAGCTGAGGCAGCAGATGTATTCACATCATCTTCCTCTAATATACTATCTGTGTGGGACTGTAGTGTAGAAAGCTCCTAACTTGTTCCTTCCATTTCCATCATCTGCCAAAACTGTATTTATGCAAATGTCTACACCCTGGTCCTGTTTAACTGGCTTTCCATTATGTGTTGAATCAGAGAATTTGTCAAGCAGGTGTTGTGGCATTTCTCTGGGGCATTTGGTAGCTTTTTAACCGTCCTCTTAAATTTCCGCTTCATTAAAGTCGTTCCAAAGTTACTCTCTCTTGGGGTTTACTTGTAATTAGTAATTCTAGTTAGTAGCTGTAGTAGCATGCTTACTTGGAGTCACCATAAAGGAAAAAAAAAGGTAATTAGGAAGATAACAACTTGAAAGCTGCTGCTCGGTTTAGGAGGATTTTTTTTATACCACTGGATGTTAATATTAGGACACTGAACACTAAAGACTCTGTCACAAGTATTCAAGAAAATACAAAACATCATCAAGATAGAGGGCAGGATTTAGCAAGCGACAAATCTCCATGGCAACACAGCCATCTCGACCTAGAGTTGGAAAGTGTGTTTGTGTGTGTAAATGTTTGTGTGTACATATGCCCTCCCACCCACAAATTTACATATAATGCAGCTTTTGTATGTGGATGCATTACATATCTAATGTGTTGTTGAGGGACATGTCTTCTTTAAATAACAGATTATGGTATGTTTAGTATTAAATCCTATATCTTGATCATTTATTCGATAAAATGTATTTTATTTAAAGACTAATGTCACACCACCATTTTCCTGCTACAATGTTCCACTGCCTCATTTTTCACCTCGGCCTTCACAGAACTATAAATAATAAAAAATTTCATCATAAAATCTTAAATCAATTCATAGAGCTACACCAGTCGGCACACGAGTGAAACAGCAGTCCAGCTGTCAGAGATATTGGGGGAAAAACAGCTTGATGAAGCAGAAAAGTACGGCTTAAGTGTTTTTTAAACCGTGCAATACCGCCCTTAAGGTCAGGTTAAGCCCATTTGCATGATGTTAATTAATAAACAAGTTTATTTTAGTTAGGTGTAGTTAAGGGGGACTGCTCTTGTTGTCCACGCTGTCTTCTCAGCTGAGTTACGGCATGTGGTTTGTTGTAAATGAGACATTTCCCCAGCCCCTAATCTCCTGGCCTGATGAATTAACTATATGGAGGCAGCCTACAGGCTCTATAGTAAGGTCACATCTAGCTGACATTACACATTATAGCAGCAGGCCTCTTCCAATTAGAGCTGTGTGTTGGTGGAAATTATTATTTTTTGTTTAATCCATCAGAAAAAATCTCTTCACTTCTGTAGGAAGATGTGATTAAATTCAGTAGCAGCTCTGTGTGATTTAAAAAAAAAAAAACCCAACAACTTAAAACTTAAAAAGAGGTCCAATCAAAGGAGCTGTAATGCCTCCTGTAGAGAAATAAATCAGTGTTTTAATTATTATATATTTTGGCACAAATCCACATCATTATTTGGTGGTGTTTGTAATAACTTTAAATACAATGTTAGCACTACACTGGCAAATTCTTTGTAAAAACTTTGTAATTAGCCATCCCCAAACACAGCTAATAACAAAAATCAAATGAGGAAATACAGAAAACAAGTATCTTAGTCCTCATCACTTGGTTTGCAGCTCATTACTTTTAAATGTAACCAAGATGTGTTTTTTCCCCTGATGCTGCACTTTTTAAATCATGGTCAAGCCCTTCATCTGAGTCCTTTCCTTTACTTTTGTGGTTAATTTGTACTTAATTATTTCAAATGAGGGGGGACTGATGCAATTACCTGAAATTGTTAACAGCAGTTTGTGATGTGGTATTGAAAAAAGTGTAATTTGAATAAACAACTTTTAATAATGGCTATAATGGACCGTCATGTTTTTGGGTGGCAGAAAAGTTGGCATATTTTAAGTCTGGATAATTGTAGTAATAATGAGTCTGTGTAATTATAACCTTTATTTCAGGAATTAAAAGCACATGCAAAAATGATTTGGTGGTATAGTTTACTCAGTACAGATTTATTTTCTTTGTCTTCTTTTGTCTTCCCTCAACTCAACTTTATATGTAAAGCACTTTAAGAGACAGCAGATGTCTCTTAACTAACAAATGTTAGTTCCAGTTGTGATTACAGAGTAAGGTAATGTCCTTAGCAGTGTAGAATAATAACCTGGAAGCCTAATCACATTGCTAGTTTGTAATTGATCTGTGGCAGTACAGTAAACAGGAAGGTCTGAGGAGTGTTGTGTTGTAAATGGAGTTTTTCAGCTGAGGCTCCAGAGTTTGTTGTCAGGCTCTCCTCTTGTTTGTATCACTCCTGCTTTGCCTCTCTGCTGCTGATCACATTTGCCTTCGTTGGTCTGAATTTGCCTGTTTTTACATTTGGCTCTAGCTGTTTCTTGACAGTAGTACCTAACACTTACTCCACGTACAATTCTCCTGTATGTTCTCAACTGTGCCGTCTGAAATCCCACCTGCTTGTATCTGAGTGGCTTCTTCCCAGAACTCAGATTAGTAAAGGTCAGTGATTATGAGGCCAGAGTCAAAACACAACCAGTCCTGCTTTGGATTAACTGGACTGCTTTGTGTGTGTGTTTTGGTCATGTGCAAATGCTTGTGTTTGCAGTGTGGCAGTAAATGGCTTTCAGCTGCACACATCTTGTCAGTGACTTTTCACTTGTGTGTGTGTTGAGAGAGTGGGGGGGTGTCTCAATTGTTGGGCGGGTATAAACACTATACTAATGGTCTCTCCACACAGTTGACAAGAAAAGGTCTAACCTCCACAGAAGAGAGCTACCCCCAACATATCCTGTGATCACAGTCAACATTTATGAAAGAATCAAACATTTAATAGTGTAAAAGTAGAATTTTATCCAGAGAGCAGCATACAGCATATATCCCATATACTATCAGGAGATAAGCATGCAGGGTAGCGGCACTCCACTGTCCCTGTGAAGACAGATCGGTTGGTCTAAGTCGTCTATAGTTGCTCCTTTGTTGGCAGAGTGCTTGGAATGCAAACATAAGGATTTAGCTGAGATTTATGAAAGTGAATTTGATTTCTTGGAGCACAGTTTTTAGGGCTTTTACTTTCCAAATGTGTTGTTGCAGCAGCAGATTTCTGGGCACAATTTCTTTGAAAAGTTGTCAGTTTTGTGGATTACAGCCTTTGTTTTAAATGACGTATGACGGCTATATTTTTAAACCTGTAACCGGTTTTACAGGATCTCCTGGGTAGATTTTGTGACGGATGAAATCCCTCACAAACGCGCAGGTTACGCCTTGCTTATCGTCCTTAATTTGGCATCACCTGAAATGTCCGCGGCCGTTGTGTTTCTAATTTCCTACCTCCGCTCTGCTGCGGGTATGCGGTCAGTGAACAGTTAGACGTCATCCAGAGATACTGAAACCTTGAAGTCAGTAAACTGTGCTAAACTGTACGTTAGCAGTTTCACGCTGGTATTCATGAGTCACAGTCAGAGAGTAATGTGAGAACAAAACAATGATGTCACTTATTGTCCTCCAACACTTCTATAATTATAACAGAGGGGAGAGGTGGGTATGCGCATGTGTGTGTGTTTATATCTGTGTGTGTGTATTGGGGGAGGGGGGTTTTGCTTGGCCTGCAGCTGCCCAAAAATGAAGGAAGAATCAGAAGACCAAAATAGTCAGACATGAAAGGGGATAGGAGAGAAGGAAGACTAAGGCTGAGGACCGTGGAAGAGCGCGAGAACTCACAGGAAACACGCTTGAATTGTAAGGGCCGGTTTGTGGTCTCAGAGCAAAACGCTGTGTCCAACCATTCCCGAAATCTAAGGTAGTTTAAAGCTGTTCAGACTTGGAGTGAAAAGCCAGACACGGGGGAACTGCAGTGTTGTTGAAAAGTGGGGATAATGGTGCTCATTCATAGTTTTG
>OOFC01013253.1:0-13462 GCA_900323345.1 Pseudochromis fuscus | reverse complement strand
TGCTCTATTATACATGCTCCTCTCACCATGCGTCATGCACTCCAGCCTGACCCAGCACCCGCAGAGGAACACGAACACCTCCCAGGAACTCATCCCCGAATTTCAGGTTGCTGGCGTTCCACAGATCCACTCTGAACACACACACACACACACACTCGACTGGACTGTGAGCTTTAATCTTATCCTGTGGTTCCACTCATAGAGTCGTCCTGACTTTTTGAACTTGAGACTTATTTTTAACCACTTCAGTCATGTTCTGGGGAAATGTTTTACTATTGATTCTTTTTACAACTAGAAGCAGTCTTATAACAGACAGTAACAAAGAAGAAAGATGAAATATAGTTTTCTAGAAAACCAAACAGCTTTGAAAAGCCATGAGAATTGTTATTATGTGTTTACTACTATAATAGACTTAAATTGGTTTTTTTTTTCAGTGGCTGAGTAGAAAAGAAGCCTCAGGTGTGTTTTAATTAGCCAAAACTCTTCATATTTGGCTGATGTCTAAATGTTAATCTGACTTCCTGGTTGCCGAGGATAGGGGAGGGTTCATGCTGTGATACACAGTAGGTTTGGTCTGATCTGAGGCTTGCACGGCTTTGGAGACGGTACATCTGCTGCAGGAGATTAGATCGCCATTGTCGGTTTGAATAGAGAAGCCTAAATGTCTCCGGCTTACTGTGAATTCCAGATGTGATGTAACGTAGCGATCAGTCCCTTTAAGGGAAAAGCTGCGTCTGCAGTGAGCCCATGCAGGGCTCTGTCTGATGCCTGGTCCAGTCAGCTCTCCATCTACTTGTGAGGGGAACGAGAGAGGGGTGGGCAGGCTCTGTCAATGTGTGACAGCTCTGTGCCTGACACCCTGATAACACTCCATGTGACTTACTCAGACACACACACACACACACACACACACACACACACAGAGAAAACAAGGGAGAGTCAGAGGGCATGAAGGAGTCAGACAGAGGAGCACAACCAGAAGGAGGAGTGAAAGAAAGAAGTTGGTTGACAGTGAAAGACAGAAATGGGAGAGAGAGAGTAGACCTCCCTTCTCCGTGTCCTTGTGAAGAGATAATTCTTTGTTTCCCTGCCTTCATGTCCTCTCCTCTCTTGTTCTGTTTCATCCCTTCTACAGCTCTCACTTTGAATCCCTCCCATCTGTCCCCTTCCCGACTTCTATTTTTCCCAGCTCCTGTTTTGTTTCTCTTTCTTTCCCTCTCTTTGTTTTTGTCTTTCTCTGTCCCCCTTGCTGGTGACCACTGTTGAATTATGAACCGTAGACCTCATTATGGCATGGCTAAAAACCATGCTTCAGCTCCCCGTGTGTGTCTCTCTCTGTATTCTGTCCTATTATGCAACTGTCGCCCGCTGTGATTGTGTGTTTATCACTTAATGCTGTGAGATTGTAACGTTCTGTTTGTGTGTGTGTGCGTGCGTGTGATGTGTCCAAGAAGATAGCAGAGTGTGTGTTTGTGCTGTCACAGGCTGTGGTTGTGCAGGTTTGTGTGAGCAAGATGCGTCAAACCCAACGCAGCAAGTGTAATAAATGAATAAAAGCGTAATAATAAATGAACACGTTCTTGTTTTGCTTCTAGGTGGCTGTAAAGATTATAGATAAGACACAGCTCAACTCCTCCAGTTTGCAGAAGGTGGGTCTCTTTCATACACATGCACACACACATATATGGCTATCTTTGTGAAGACTTTCATTGACATAATACATTCCTTAGGCCCCGTACCCACACCTTAATCTAAACCTTCGCCTTAAACAGTCCTTTGAATCAAGTGTGAGAAAGTGGCCAAAATTTTCCCGGTTTTCCAAAATGTCCTTACTCCCATAAAGATAGTTGTACAAGTACCCACATACAGGCACAAAACTTCAACCTCAGTCCTTCTCATCCCTTTTCTCAGAAGTCATTTTCAAGTCACTCCTCCTGCCCCACGTGCCTCTCTCCCTCTCTCTCTCTCTCTCTGCGACTCCATCTTTCTGAAGTGGTCTAGTTTTCAGAGAGAGTTTTAATTACAGGAAACAAGCTGCAATTACTTCTTTTGATCGTGGCAGGGTGGGGTCTGTCCACTTACACGCACACTGTCTCACCATGTACGCTTGCACACTGAACACACACACCAACATACATAAGAAGTGGAATACAGACTTGTGCGCAAATGCAGACGCGCAAAGCATGTCTCCCGAATATGTTAAGTCAAAGCAACTGACGGGGCCAAGACACATCTCCAGTGATGAATGCCAACGGTCACACAGTCGTGAATCGAATGTAGGACCAACACTGGCTGGAGAATCTTGATATTATCTATGATGTCTGCAGAGATCTGTTTTTTAATCCACATAGGTTTGAATATGCTGATATTTCTTTGAAGATGTAAATACTTGGAGTAAAATATATTGAAGACTGAGCTGCTGCTTTAAAATAGTGTTTACATTTAGAGCTGTTTGTAACTTTATTAATAATTTATGGTTAACAGATTTTTGGCTGTTTTTTAAAGAGTTAATCAGTCCCATACTCATCCAGTTATCCTGCCCTGACCTTATCTGCTGCCTCACAGAGGAAATAAATTTCTTATGAGTGGAGAGCGCATCTTCGTGTCTTCATCACAGAGACTTTAACTCATCGTGTTTTTGTAACTGTGAAATTCTATATTGCACTGGACCGAAATGAAGTCTTGCTTGAATCTCTGTCGGTATGTCATCACTACCCATGTTTGTTTTTGTTTGGCCAACGAGTTCCTAAACAGGGAGTGAGTGTTTGTGTTTTTAGTGTCATTTTACCCACAACAAATATTGATTCTGGAGTCGTTGCAATAATACAAACAGGAATCTGCAACACTGAACTGAATCTTTTTGGGGGTTTGTTCTCCCTGTGACGGAGATTCACAGTCACTAAATCAAATGATATGAATATGTGTAGGAACATGTAGAATATGTCTCCATCTTGCTGTTTATATTGTATTTGACAAAGCGCTGGGTGTGTGGATTGTTCCTCGCAGCTGTTCCGGGAGGTGAGGATCATGAAGATGTTGAATCATCCCAACATAGGTGAGTCACAGCGAAACATGAGTGTCCACTCTGTCATCACTCTGCAACAACCAGGCTTAATTTGTCTTTCAGGGTCATGTACTCAAGTCAAATGATGACAAACTTTTTTTTTCTCCTTTCACTCTTGCTATCTTTTTCTTGCTCAACTCTGATTTCCCTTTGCCTCCCTCCCTCTCTTTTTCTCCTCCGTTCTGCTTTTCTCACCCCCTCCAATCCTCGTTCTTTGCCTTTCTCTCTCCACCTGCAGTCAAGCTCTTTGAGGTGATAGAGACAGAGAAGACTTTGTACCTGGTAATGGAGTACGCTAGTGGAGGTAAGTGCGTGTCCCTGTGAAATCTTTTCCCCTGAAGCTTGGCACTCTGTTTGTATGTTAGATAAGAAGTTAATGGTCCCCAACCAAAAACAAGAAATGATTATACCATGTGTGGATACTCTGTAAGTCAAGATTTTAGCAGCAATCTCATGTTTTTACTGCCATTAATTTATAGGTTTTTTTATTGAACATCAGCATCAACTTTTACAATGAAAATCCCCACCACTATAAATGTATTAAAAAAAACCACGATGTCCCCATCTTAATCCTTTTTCTTGTAGTCATGGAGCAGTGCAGCATTCATTAAGATACTTAAAACAATGTCTCATTGACCCTTTATTCTTATTTTAAGGAGACAAGTGTCAGGTTCCAACACTAAATCTGCTCTCCTCCTCTTTCTGTCATCTCCCAGGAGAGGTCTTTGATTACTTGGTGGCCCATGGCAGAATGAAGGAGAAGGAAGCCCGTGCCAAATTCAGACAGGTGTGTGTTGACCTGAAAATTTTAATTGTATTTACTTCCTTTAGAGAAGTTTATTTAGATGGTGATTGATCATTAAAACATAAACAGGTAATTCTTGCTCTGTTAGTACTCTGTTACAGTTGCTTCCTGATACAATCCTAATCAGCAGGTTGTGGTGTCCCTTACTTGTCAAACTGTTGCAACCTGCCTTTTCTTGGCATCATCTTTCTTCCTCTACTCCTCACTCATTCTCTCTCTCCCTCTCTCACTCTCCAGATTGTGTCAGCAGTGCAGTATTGCCATCAGAAGTGTATAGTACACAGAGACCTCAAGGTGAGAACACACTTTATTGAATTACATTGTGTCAAAGCAAGCTCCCTCTGCCTCTCTATCCACATTAATCTTTGTATGATTTGACTTTTTGAGATGAAATCCTGCCACCGCACCAACAGCTCCCCCAGAGGTTAATCACAAAGATGATATAATGTTCTCTCGTTTTTTAAGTACTGGGGCTTAAACATACATCACCATACATCCAGACACACACTTACATTTGTATGCACTTCTCGTGTGTGTGTTGGTTTTTTTTTTGTTTTTTTTTTAAACTTCCAGTCAGTTCACATTAGTTGATTCAAAAAATCAAAAACAACACACACACACAAATGTGATGCTTCATGGTCATTTTGGTTTACAGTATTATCCAGAGTTGTAAATCCTCTTATTGTGGTGGCAGGCAGACCTGTAGACAAGACATTATCATGATTACAGTACCCATGCAGGAGCCTCCCATCAAGGTGTTTATTGTTGGATTTCAGTTAGATTTTCAGATTTTGACCAGTGTTGTGAAACCTTTTCTCCACATTGGACAGATTGTTATGACTGTCATTTACAAAATTACAATAAGAAATCAAAGGTTTCTGGTGGACATACAATTCTCATTATTATAATGTGCACCATACTGCACATTATCCTAATCACTCCCGATCTCAGGGTTGTAAAGTAAAATCCAGCACAGGCTTAACTCTAGCAGGTCCTACAGTGCAAGAGCAAATTGTGATGAGCGTGCATTTAACAGTGAGACTAAAATTATACTGTTTGGCTCCCAAGATGAAAAGCCCGGTGTTGCTGCCATCATGTTCTATATATGGGTTATGGTTTACATCAGAGATTGATTTGGCAAACAGAAGAATGGCAATTAGTAATAAATGATTAATTTAAAATCAGTATTTTGTAGAGGTTAGAGATGGTGTCAGTGTTGTATTCAATGTGCATACACACTCGCGTGCGTGCACACACACACACACACACACTCAAACACACACAGAAGCTACAGAGTATTCAGAGCAAGTGAAAAGGAGAGCGCACCTGTTGCTAGGCAACCCCAGCCTCCTTGCTCACTGGCTCACTTTAAGCTTAAAGATACAAACACACACATACACACACACACACACACACACACACAGGAATAAACTGTGGTAGCTCACTTTGCACATTGTGTGCTGCTTGTAGGCCTTAGACCATTACTCTGAAAGACCTCTTTCTCACCCACCCAGATTTATTTTTCTTTAGCCACAGAAAGATGTTTTAGACAACTCTCTGTAACATGATGAAATATGTTCTCTTCAAACTCATTTGCATGTCAGAAAAAAAATCTTTGTTGCAGTGGTGCTGGATAAAAGGCTGTCCTATTTCTTAGTCTTTGTTTTTTCAGCTGTTAGTCAAGCTTTAAACTTCCTGGAGCTCTGATCTTTGTGTGGAAGGAGGAAAGTGGAAAAAGAGGTTCCATATGTGCAAAAATAAAATCACATTTCCATATCACACAAAGCAAATCTTAAGTATCTGCATTTCCTTTCTTGGCACATGTAGCATTCAGGAAAAATAAATCCCTGCATATTAATAAGGTTTCATTTCCCTCTATATTTGTCTTTCTGTTTCCCTCCACATCTTCCTGCTCTGTACACCACAAATCTGTCTTTCTGCCTCTTTCCTCTCTCCCACACACGCTGTCTGTCTGCAGGCAGAGAACCTGCTGCTGGACGCTGACATGAACATCAAGATAGCAGACTTTGGCTTCAGTAATGAGTTTACTCTGGGGAACAAGCTGGACACTTTCTGTGGCTCCCCACCCTATGCAGCCCCCGAGCTCTTTCAGGGCAAGAAGTACGACGGGCCTGAGGTGGATGTCTGGAGCCTGGGAGTGATCCTCTACACACTGGTCAGCGGCTCGCTGCCCTTCGATGGACAAAACCTCAAGGTCAGCAAGAGGAGAGAGAGGGAGAGTTCTTGTGTGTGCGTGTTTCTGTGCATTACATAAGCAGATGTCTGTATTCTGTGGGTGGTTGTAGTATTTGTCATGCTGGTTTCTCTTCGTTCTGCCCTACAGAATGCAGAAACTGAACTCAAGAAAGAGTGAATGTGCAAAGTTATTACCCTTGTGCCAGTCCAAGTATTGACTTTTCTTCTGGGTGTTGGTGGTGTGATGCACCACACAGGCACTGATGGCTCCTACTTTGTTCAGTTTTTAAACAAAAGAGATTTAATGTGAATTATAGTTATTCTCAATCATTCACACCACCTATCGCAGCGTGCGTTCAGTCAGTACCCACATGACTCACTCTGGAAGTGCAGACACATTTTGGGTGGGCGATATGACATTGAATGTGGTGGTATTGATATTAAGATGCCTGCGAAGCATAATCCAGGCTTATTGAGCATGTCTTTGCACTGCCTCCCTCTGTATGGAGTTTTAAGCTCTACATCACAGTTACTGTTTAATAGATAAGAGCTTCTCTGTCATCTAAATTTCCCTCCTCTAGCTGAGCTGGGTGTTAGCTATATCATATGTTTCCTTTCAAGTGTCAAACTGATGCACTGACAAAAAAAAGTGAAATTTAAACAATTTTACATGAATGTTTGAAGCACTTGAAACAGGAATCTTGTTTTGACTTATAAAAATGACATACCTGAGAGAAAATGTTTCTTGCATACATAACAGCACTGTTAACATCTGTCACCGCATGTATTAAGCTCCTGGCTGTCTGAATACATGATAATGGTTCTTTAACAAAATCAATTTATTTGGAGGAATGTTTAGCTCAGTGAATTCCTGTCGTATTTTAAGGACTAGAAATTACCCAATACTTTCACAAACAGAAGATTTCTCCATTGATGTTGCTGTCTTTTAAGAAATCTTAAAGGTCTGAGAGAAGAGAGTGTGTGTGCTTGTGTGTTTGGTCCATATTTGGAGCCCATTGTTAACTTTCCATGCACTTTGTCTACCCGCAGGAACTGAGAGAGCGCGTGCTGCGTGGTAAATACAGGATTCCTTTCTACATGTCCACTGACTGTGAGAACTTGCTCAAAAAGTTTCTCATCCTGAACCCTTCCAAAAGAGGCAGCCTTGAGGTACACTGCTCTGACACACACGCACAGCACATAACCTAAGTAACGCCAAGTAAATTAGTTTGATTGTAAAACTGAAAGATTTTCTCAGTCTTAAATTTAACTTCATAATTTATTCTACACAGTTTTTTTGTTAATATACTGGTGTGTACAGATCATACAGTTCTGTTACAGCTGGACCTGTTTCACCAGCTATATGTGAGTTTGTTGCTGAAGTGCAAAGTGCTTTTTAAGGGCATGGTAAATACTTGTTAGTTGGGGATTTATGAGTTACTAAATATGCTTGCACTAAATAGGTGGTCACTGTGTTACTTATACATCATGAAAAAAGTGCCCTACCATGTCCTCGGTGCTGTAGTTTTTCCTGAACTTTGGTTTGATACATTTAAAGTCGTACTATAAGAAAACTCACTAATCTAAAATCTTGTGAATTTGTGTGTTAAGATCATGAGTGTGCATTTCACTCACTGAGGTTGATTCAGTTATCGTCAAACAATAAACTCAAGCTGTTTATATCATGTCTGCTAATCATCTGTTTTTATGTGCGATGACCCCTGAGTGTGAGAAAACTGATCTCAATAGGTTTATCCTTGAATTTGGAAATTGATTAATCTAATCAAACTCTGAGTTCTGTGCTTAAGGGAGATTTGTTTGTGTTGCGAAATACACCAATGCATCCATGAGAACACCCCTGATGAAGTACAATAGGTATCAAGTACATAGTTATAATCCCTTTAGCTTTGCTTTCCTTTTTGCCTTTTTATTCTTTTTGATATCTCATGCCTCGCTGTAACTGTCTGCTTGCTCCCAGCAGCAGATAATGAGGGACCGGTGGATGAATGTGGGCTATGAGGAGGAAGAACTCAAACCCTACATCGAACCTCAGCCAGATTATAAGGACCCCAGGAGGACAGGTAGGCTTAGAAACACTCTAAAATGATCAGTTTGTTTCCCCGCACATGAACACAGTTGGGTAAAGATGTTTTTTTTCTTTTTCTTTCTACACATCACAATAATTTATCTTTCGGAGAATTATGGAGCTACAGTAAGTTCACCATTCTAATTATAAACTGGTTTTGGTGTTTGTGTGTGTGCAGACATCATGCTGCAGATGGGATTCTCTCAGGAGGAGATCCAGGACTCGCTGGTGAACCAGAAGTACAATGACGTGATGGCTACATACCTGCTTCTGGACTATAGGAACTCTGAGGTACACTGTGGCCAGTTTCTCTGGAGTCTTCTCTGGAACCAGGAGTTTATTATTAGATTTTAATGTAATTTTGTACTGAAAGCCAAAGAACAAGTTACTGTCGTCTTTGATTTTGAGACTATGTAAAAAGTCCTTTATGTTTGTCTGTGTTAAGACATCTGTCCTGTTTTTCCCTCAGCTGGATGAAGGTTGCATCAAGCCCCGGCCAGGAAGTGATGTAAGCAACATAAATGCCCCCTCCCCGCCTCACAAGGTATAATAAGTACACATAATGTCTTCTGCTAACGCATAATGAGGTTTCCCAACTCCAGCCAGTGACACAAATACACTGACTTGACCGCATATTTATACAGAGAACACTCTGGGAATCTACTTTGATCCATCGTATTTTTAGTTTCCTGATCGCAGGCCTACAATACATGTCAGCTACAAAACCACAGCCTTCTGGGAGCGTTTCTTTTTTTAACATTTGAACAGCTCTATAGATGCAGAGTGGCTGTTAACATAGGTCTAGGCCACCGTACTGACATCCAGATGTGTGTGTGTGTGTGTGTGTGTAAGAATTCTGCATTGACCTGTGTCCATGTTGCTTCTCTAAGGTACAGCGCAGTGTGTCGTCCAACCAGAAGCCTCAGAACCGCAGAGCCACCGACCAGGGTGAGACGGGAGCTGTACCTTTTGAATCCCAAAATGATTTAATTAGAAAGTATTGTAATTTCAGTACAAAACTTGATGTGTTTTTTTGTTGTTGTTGTTTTTTTGTTTTTTTTACTGTTAGCCTCTGGTAGAATAGAGGAAAGAAAGATAAACTCCCAAAGAAGAGGCATAGTAGAAGAAGAGGGGGATGTCCAAGGTGTGTATCTGTTCAGTCATGGTCTAATGCGCTGTCTTTTTCTAGGCTCCTCCTACTCCAAGAGAGGAGGTCAGGCAGACAACAGGTCTGCAGCAGAGGATTCTGGGAGGAAGAGTTCATCAGGCAGCTCCACTACCAAGGTGCCGGCCAGCCCTCTGGTCTCCTCTGACCGCAAGAAGAGCGCCACGCCCTCCACCGTGAGACCCAACACCCACTTTAAGCCACACTATTTTAATGACACTTTAGGGGCACATTAGTGTATTCTCTCATCAGACACAGGTATGCAAAAAAAGACACACTGAGTATAGTAAAGTGAATACAATGCTCCAGAAAAACATTTTTGAGGAATGGACTAACTGACTTTTATGGGTGAAAGTCTTTTGCTCCTCAGTGTGTACACTGGCATCTGCCATAATTTATCTTAACTTTGGTCCAAAGAGCAAAATAAATGCTAGTTAATGATTAGACTGAATAAAAACAAATGGCCAATAAACTAACAAGGTCTCGTGTGCTATAGGAAAGTGGAAGTGTGAAACTTCAATAGTGTAGGTGATTGTCATGCCATGTTTGGCTGTCTCACATACTGTCTTTTTTTAGTATTACAACTATGTCAGAGTAAAATGATGAGATTTTCTGAACTTTTTAGATTTGTTCAGCTTATACCTAAGTGATACACATCTTATCACACTTCATATGAGCAAGGAAACAGGAAGAGCACAGGTGTCAGTTTAACATTTGTGATGTAATTGTTGAAAATGTTTAAGGGTGTTTCATGTTGTGCTGCTTCCAGCTGTGGTCCACAGGTGATTTTACTTAAGTTACCTCATTAGACTTCTTGTCAGGACTGCGTGGGTGTGTACAAACAGCTTGTTTGGCATCTCTCTCTTTGGTTTTGTTGCACCTGTTAGGGTGGATCAGCTTATCCTCATTGTTACTTATACATGGACCTTGGTAGCAGATAATTTCTCCCTCAACTCCACCCAACCTCCACCTGTCAGGACAATGAATAACACGTGTGGGAGTGCAGAGCCTTTTACACAACCGTTCAGAAACAAATACTGAGCTGAAAATGAAGTTGTTTTGTAGCTGTAAGAGTTGCAGATAAATGAATTTGTTACAGGAAGTTCTTCTCCGAGTTAGCTAAGTGAACAATTGATCAGTGTGATCTTTGCTTATTGAAGACCTTTCTGAAGCCTGTTCCAACACTACGTTGTTACCTTTAATTTCATTACTCCATTCTTCGTCCGCTGCTCCTCAATCTTTGTTTGTGACTTTGTTTTCTCTTGTTGCTATCTCCCTTCAGAATAGCATCCTGTCCACCGGTACTGGTCGCAGTCGGAACTCTCCTCTGACTGAGAGAGCCACGCTGGGCCAGGGCATCCAGAACGGCAAGGACAGGTACACAAACACACAGAGTCACAAAGAAGAGGTGCTTTCAAAAGACAAGGGCAAATACACCCACACACAAACGTCCTCACAGACACTTTTTGTCATCATTGACAACAACAACTAGTTGCTGAAAGGCAGGGCTGCTTCCTCACTAATGCACACATAATACAAAACACACTCACCATGGTTTGTGAATGAAGCAGTGCCACAGCTGTCTCAGTGACTGAATCCCAGACCTTGGCTGGTACTCTCCAGAGTTCTGCCAGCTGGCTCAGGGAGGCCCACGGTCTTCCCCGAGGGCGGGGCGGGCCCTCCTGGACAGGGTAATCAGGCTCTCTTGGGGAATTTAGGCCAAACCTCCAGTAGATTACAGATTACCCTTGATGGTCTGGTGGAGGCACGCCAGTCAGAGGGTTCGATCGGCACGCACACCTGCATTCATACATGGAGGTTACATAAGATAACTTAGACAGACCCACATTTCTTCTTTAAACTCTGACCTTTCTTTGAATTATTTTCTGATAACAAAAATCTTCTTCTTCAAATAAACTTCCAAGGGTTAACAGATGCACCAAAAGTACATAATTGACTATAATCCTAGTTGGATTTCTTGGATTTTTACTTGGACTGAATTAAATAATTAACAAATCTATCACTTTGTTTAACCATAATTCAATCTACCCTCTTTTTCTTTTTTTTCTTAATTAAAATGTGATTCATCCTTCCAGCTCTCCTTTCTTCCTCAATCACTTTCAACAAATCCAACATGGACAGTTTTGACCATGCTGGAGTTGCCTGATGTGAACTTCATAAAAATGTATAAATATATTAGAATGAAAAAATATATAAAAGAATACACCTGTGCCCGTAACTGCCATTTTATTGCCAGCGGTCCTGCTAACATTGTCCACACATACAACTCACTCATGCTTAATAAACCATATGCTTTGTGTGCTTTGTCATCAGCATTAAAACATTAAGCCAAACCCTAATCCCCACTATGATGTTCATGGTTCATACTGCTTTATTACCTGTTCATGTCTCAAATGACCCCTTTGTTCCCAGCACAGTGCACCACCTACAGTATACCAACCTACACTGAATGAAGCAGTAGTAACTGAACTGCTGCTGTGCATTGTTACACTGACTGTTCACTGGGAGGAAGTGGTCATTCGAGACAGCATTGCTTTTTTTTTTTGTTCTGGGTTTGTAAGCTATGGTAGGCTCCTCTAACTTAGTGGTTGTCATCTGCTTTGATTTTAAAGTTACTTTATTTGATCTTCATTAATGCTTTGAAGTTTGGGCTTTTATACTTGTTACACCCCACCCCACCCCCATCCACACTTTCTTTTCCTTTCTGTCCTTTTCTAATTTTCTTAATTTGGTCGTCTTTTATCTGCGTCTGAGCTCTTGTCCCACTGGATCCTAAGTTACTCACATTTTCTCGGCACCTCCTTTCTTTGCTTTACTCCAGCTTCCTTTTTTCCCCCGTTCTTGTCTTTATATTAATCTTTTCTCCTTAATTCTTTCTTTTTCTCCGTTCTCTCTTTAAGGAGATTAGAAAGACTTGTGATGGAATATTAACTCTTAGTGGCACTGTATGGTCTCTGTACTCGCCTTGTAATAGGCTTACACATACACACAAATATCCACACACATACTGAGGCTGTGCACGTACACACACCAACCAGTTTAAACATACATGTCACACATGCTCAGACTCTTGCCACACACTGGGTTGTCCGGTGAATGTAGTTATTTTTCCATCACCAGCCATACTAATCCCTGTCAGAAGGAGAGTGTGTTGGACTCAGCTATGTGTTTGTTTTCTGTGTAATTAGCAGCTGTTGGTGGACCTCTGTAAATGTCCCTCTTTCTCTCACTGCTCATTCTTCTGAGATGTCTCTGTCTCTCCCTGGTACCACTCTGCACTGTCCCTCACTGTGTTGTTTCTCTGTGTGTGGATACAGTCAAGTTGTCAGTAATGTGCAGAGCAGTGTAGCCTGTAGCAACCTCACCGGTTAACAGATTTTAGGAAATAGACAGGGTTATCTTGACTGTAGAAAGTAGAAAATAGGAATCTCAGAGGTTTCAGTAATCGTCCAATAGCAGCTTTGTGTCCTACTTATGAATCTACTTATTGAGTTTATGGTGATGTAACATGGAAACCAGCAGATGTTTATAGTTCAGTCGCTAAGCTCAGTGGCATCATTTGTCTTTTGTTTTTTAAAAAATAAGATGCAGTCTGTGTTGTTAGTCTGTGAATTAGAAAACTTTGAGGCAGTATAATAATAAAATAAGTAAAAATGGTAAAGTTACAAAAAAGCCAAAAGAAAAGAACACATTCATTCACAGTAAGGGATTTTATACTTATTATTTTAGTTAGTACTTAAGCACTATAAACCTCACTGTTGTAATTGTATTGCTGTGCACATTTCTGTCTGACTTTATCCACATAATGTATCTTGTTGACTGTGTTGATCCTGTCCCAGCTAACAGATCAGTGTGTGTTAAAGTTGGTCTCTTGTGCTCTGCCTTTTGTGTCAGATGGATTGTACATAAAATGATCAAGGCACAAGAACACAGTCAGCCTTTGATTGTGATTTATTTTTGTGAAATCCCAAAAAAAAGACCAACTCTCTGTCTTTGTTGAAGTCCTTTTGCAGTGTGTGTTTTCTGTCTCTTTGTGTATCCACTTGCTCTGTTCTTCCTCCTGTGTTCCTGTTCTCTCTCCTCTCCCCCCTCCTCTCCTCCTCCTCCCCCTCCCTCCCCCTTTAC
>OOFC01013252.1:0-16173 GCA_900323345.1 Pseudochromis fuscus | reverse complement strand
ACATCTTAATGGATATTGTTGAAAATCTACACCCACACACGCAGGAAGATAACGTCCACAAGAAAGTTTAGAGGAGATCAGACTCTTGCTCTGAGTGATTTTTGTTACTAATATATTTATATTTAACCATTTTGAAAACTTCAATCAAGACACAGCTCTAGCTCACAATTCCACATAATGCTGAGGCCCACTTTACCATCTGCACATCCTCTTCTACTCAACCAGGAATAAATCTGACACCTTTGACTATCACAATAAATGTGGTTTCCAAACTGAGGAATAAGTGTCAGAATCATGTGAGTGATGCTTCCTGTTTATGGCTCACCTTCCTCCACCGAAAGCTAAGGAGTCCATATCTCCTTTGATGAAGAACATGTTGTCACCTGTCCACTTGTACACCTGTCGAGGACACAACAGAGCACATGTTAGTACAAACTGCAAGACATATTCAATGTTTGTATGATCTAATATTCTCTAACCAAGTATATATGCAGTGCAGTCTAGTAAAATCTATCATGTGGAGAGTTGTGGCTGTGCGAGTGGTTTAAAGACCGATACAGTCAGAGTGCTGCTTCCTGTCTCTATTAAAAGTAAATTGTTAAAACACAACAGAGCAGAAAGTAAAATACAAGCTACAAAACACTTGAAGCCTCTGAGGTGTTTCCAAGAAAAAAAAAAGAGAAGAAGATGAAGAGATGTTTACACAGTGTGCATCTGAGAGTCACATGAATCAGGAGCAGCATGTGACTCTGCTTCATCACAGTGTACATCTTGGGTCTCGGATGGTGTATTTTACTTCGCAGTGTTACGTAAGGTACAGTCAGTGTACGGTGTTCACAGTCACAACACCACTGCGACTGTGTGTGTTCAGATGCTGCCGCTTCCCTCGCTCGTATGAATCGCTTCAATTGGTATTAAATGTGTTTAGAGGCACCTGGGGACATCTGAACCAGCTGTAAACACAACATTAGAATATGTAAAGATTAGATACCTAGCCTGTTAGCTCGCCTGCTTTACTGCTACATGCTTCTTTCTGTTCACTAGCTAGCTGCTGCTGCTGCTGCTGCTGCTGGACATGAGGCTGAGGAGCAGTGACAGTGATCCACAACAGGCCTCTACAATCACAACAATGCTGCTACAGGCTTTATGGAAGTCAGGGGCTAAACCTCTGTGTGCTGCAGTATTTGTAGCCATTTGACACACTGTTAATCATTATTAGAGCTTAAAGATAATTATCAGCCACACATAGTCACACTTGGTTTGTTAGATGCGTCTCAGGTGATCAGATCACATGTGGACAGCTCCAAATCCCGTCACTCAAACCACATATGGAGGTGGTCTGGGACACACATGACCACATATCTTTTGTGATGTGTCCCTGATCAGGACGTGACAGAAAAAGTCCAGAAAATAATCATATAGTCTCTGAATTAAATCAAAAACTCAGCTATCGATGCTTTGAACACAACGCTACCACCAACCAGTAAGAAGACTCCGTTTGATAAATTGTAGCAAGGTTTACAAAGTGTGATGTTTGACATCACAAATGGACCAAAATGCACTGAGATCCTGTCACTCAAACCACATGTGGAGGTGCTCTGGGACACATGTGACCACATATCTTGTGCAGTGTGAACACTAATGCGTCCCCAATGAGGCTCATTTACAACTGCATCTCTTTCCACTTGCGATCCGATCACCTGAGACACATCTAACAAACCAAGTGTGAACAGGGCTACAGTGTACACCAGTTCTCCTGGGGTCCACCTGTTTATTAACCAACCAGTTCACACTGAGAAAAGAATCGTACCTCAAACTCTGGATTGAAGGTGAACAGGAAGGTCTCCCCTGTGCCGTAAAAGCCATCGCTGACCTTAAAGGGCTCAGACGCCAACGCACCAAACACCTGGAGAACGGGGATTATAGAGAGCATCATCACTAAGTCCCATCCAACCATGGAGCACCGCTGTGGTGTGTTTCTGCTGAATCTGCGGCTCACCTGGCCGTCGCTGTCCTTAATGACCATGAGCACCGGGGTGTCCTGGCCCTGCATGGCTCTGTACAGAGTCTTGATGCTCATGCCATGCTTTGATGTGCCAAAGGCCAGCGTCCACGGGTACCCAATGGTCCGTGGTGGGAGATTCCTGGCAAGCTGTGGGAGGAAATAAAAGAGCGAGAGATGGAGGAAGGAAGAAAATGAAACACAGAAAGGCCACAGCCACCAATGCTCAATTACATCTGCGGTGACCTTTTAACACCGCCTGGCGTTTAAAGAAGAGTAACAGGGCTCCAAACACAGAGAGCAGCCTCATGAGAGGGAGAGGTCCGGCACTCCCAGAGAGAGCCGGCTGCCCTGCTGCTGACAGACTGAAGGATTAACAGTGGCTGTGGTGCACGGGGAGATAACGCCGACGGAGGCGCCGGAGGAGCGCCACAGCGTATGCTTCATTTTAATGGACAGATAGAACAGACGCCGAGGAAAATACGGAATTAAAGTGACAACTTGTGTTTGTGCTGCGTGGAACCGAGGCCTTTAAATGATCTGTTCTGTGCACTGCTGGGAGCCGGACCCGAGCACCGAGCTCCATCCTCAGGGTGATTAAAGGAAGCCACATAACTGCAGGCTAATGGTCAACATGCAGACTGGGACTGATCTGGAGCTGTGTGTGTGTGTGTGTAAGGCATTAAGTCATAGACTGTATATAGAATGGACAAAGCTAATGCTGGTTTGTGGACTTGCATTTTGGTATTTGAATGTGGCCATCTTTGTTGTTTTTGCCAGAAGTGACCATATTTGGATATGAAGGGAGGCGTGAAGAGGCGGGGCTAACCCTTGAACCTGAGGACACTGCCCATTGTGTATGAGACTGGAGTTCAGGTCTCACTGGAGACCACACCATAATTAGTGAATGGGAAGAATGCAGGGCGTTAACAGATGCGAGATTCATGTTGCGCGAGTTGAAAGATTTTTAACTTCACGTCACATGGTCTCGCCGATTCCCCGACATCACCAAACAGCAATAAAGAGCGAGCTCGCTGTCGCCGCCCAGAGGTTTATGACACAACTTTACTCTGTACTGGGATAAACACCAGGACACAACGCTGTTTTCTGGAGCTTCCACAAGAGTAAGCAATATTTGCGATCTTGTTCATTGTTGACAGCAGTTTTTTGAAAACAGTAATCCTATTGGCTGTTGATGGTGAATGTGAAATCTCCATAATGAGTCCATTTTTAGAGTACCACATGGCAAAAGTTGACTTTTGCTGTAAACTTTTAAATCCACTTGATGAAATGATTTTCAGATGAACCATCAGATCTCTAAGAAGAAGACTTGACTTTATCTAATGACATCAGAATGACTTGTGGAAAAAAATGTACTGACTGAATACTTCAGGATTTAAAGTGAGGATTTTTGAATTGAAGTCAATTGGAGTGTTTTGGGGGCAGCCTCTACTGGTCATCGATGGTATTGCACTTCTGCATTGGCTTCATTTTTGAGACCCAGCTGCTTTGTCCAGTTCTATAAACAGTTCATGCTTACAACACACCACAAAACATCATAAAGGTTAGCGACTCAGTGTTTTTCATCTTTTCCTTTGATCATTTCTCACTGTTGTGTTGTCTTTAAATAAATGACTTATCATCCACATCCAGTTTGAATAATTCAGCTTGTAATAAATAAAACAGAACACATTGCCGTCTGTAACTTTGCCACAAAAACAGCTCATTTGAAGGCATCAGGTGACCTACACCCTGACAACTGTCTGAAAATACCATTGTTTCTGCTGAATGCATTCATCTACCCACCTAACAACTGTCGGAGGTGCAGCTGCATGGTGGTTATCACAGCAGTGAAAACATCTACTCCCAGTGAACACCGCTGGAATAACAAGCTGCATGAATAGATGACTTGTTTGTTTTAACGTGCACGATGTTTGAAAGTGAAATGACCGGTGAGTCCTCTGGGTTTGCATGTTAACCCAACACACAGGCTGGACCCTACATGTTGGTTTCCATTTAAACCATAAAGTCTGTTAAATAAAAGCTCAAACCAACAATGTTTCCATAAACCTCAGGCTTTTTGTACACACTGGTTCATGGTAATATCAAGTAACTAATTTAAGTTACTCAGTTTCAAAAGAAGCTAGGTGCCACTGTTCTGCAAATAAAAACTGGTAGTCAATTAAAAACCTGGTCTAAAATAATGGTTAGAGGTCTGGGAAACAGCACAGGTGGATAAATTCCTGCTGCCTGTCATTTAACGTACACACAAGTTAAGCATGTTACTTATTTTCACTGCTTTAATTTAATTAATTTTAATATTATCATGCTAGGTACGCTCCAGCCCCCACACGACCAAATTTAATAAGTGGGTATAGAAGATGGATGGATGGACTATCAGGCTATTTTCAACATGTGAAAAATTGCAGTGCTATTGTCCTGTTTCAGTCACTGTGTGTGCACGGTTATCTCAGCTGTAGTCTGTAGATGGCATATGGTGTGCCTGCAAATATTTCACAATAAAAGCTTTTAAGAAATGTAGGGATTCTTATTTGTATTAGCCTTTGTTTTGATCTGCTCCTGAGATTTGAAATGGCACTTTGTACTAAAATACAACCAATGCTATTTATTAAATAGAGGAAACTGGAATACATTTAAAGGCCTGCCTCTAACAGTAGCTTGCCTCAAAAGTCCTGGATCACAATTTGAGTAAATCCTGCTGTTCTCTAAAGCAGCTCAGGGATTATGTGTTCAACCAAACTTTACTTGACTGGGGGTGAACAGTGTAAGAGCAGGGGACTATTTTCTGTGGTGGATTTATACACATTTGGTGCACAAGTGACTCAAAATAACCCAAACTGTCCAATATAATAAAACAACATGCCATCCAGCAGAACAGTGTGGCACACTTGTGTATTTCAGTAGTGTGTGGACAACAGTGGTGTACGACATCTCTGCATCAGGCTTTGGACACGCAGAAATCCCTCGTTAATACAATAAGTTAATTGTTAGGTTTGGTCTTTTAATAGGATTTGCTGAGATTACTGTATTGCCAGCTTTATCCTTTAAAGTTAGATTAACACGTAGAAGCAGATAAATTCATGACTTTCATGTTGTATGTGCGGCAGCCTCTACCTTCTCTATCTGGTCGGCCTCCAGGAGATCGCTGGGTTCTCTGAGGTTGGGTTTGAACGTTTCTGGCTCCAGCTCGGTTTTGATGGACGTGCCATGCTTGGAGTTCACCTCTTCCTTGGTGGTGATCTATAAGGGCAAATGGTAGTTAGAGGTGCATACGTAGAGTTGAGGAGATGTTTAACTTCCAGGAAACACTGACTCTGGATCGGCTCATTTATAGCTTTTGTTATTCATGTCATTTTGTCATCTACAGCTGTAACTACCATCAAGATGTTACCTGTAATAAGCTGGGATTATTTTTACAGTGCAACATGTTGTAAAAGTGAGTGGGTAGATAATTGGATCTACAAAGCTGCACAGGTCCAGGGTACAGGCTGGATGACAGGGGTAAGAATCTAGCCTCAAAACGTAGCCTAACACCTCAGCAACAACAACTGCAATATACATTTTTCATCCTTTTTGGGGGTTTTGAATCAAGCAGTTTTCCTGCCAAAATTATAAATGCAGTGTTTGCTAGCAACACACTGATAATCCAACAATTTGATGGTGACAGCTGAATATCTTCCTGCCACTCTCTCATGCCAGATGACTAGGGATTGGTTTGGCAGACGTGAGAGAGCGAGCAGAGACACTGTCTGGGAGAGGAGAATGCAAAGTGAATAGGAAATCAGCCCGATGAATAATTTGCAGTCCAGTGTTTGACATTTTCTCTGACCAACGGACTGTTTGGGTTATTTATCTTTCTCGATAACAGAGGCTGATTGTGGCGCTCTCCGCCGCTGGTGGCTGGGATGCTCTCATGTTTCAGTCCTCATTCAAATTAAGGCCTACCTGCATTGTCCTCAGAAAGCATCATTCACCCTGTCAGGGGAGTCTTACTTCCACCCTCTCACCAACACACCACCCTCTTTGTCCTTCAGGCCTCTGGTCGGCTCTTGATCAGTCGTCATGCAGGCCACATTCTTTACACGCAGCTCATCAAAAGCAATTTTCTTTGGAAAAAAAATGGGGAATTTCCTACAGAAACACCCGTCTCTGTGTCCCCTAAGTACAATCGACATATCTGTCTGCGGCCAGCACAAACAGCTAGCAGTTACTACGTTGTAACCGGACTGGTCGAGTGGGCTGAAGCCCTAAAAATGTCAAACGGGTCTAAAAGGAGGAAAGCCTGACTCGTGGAGATAAGGCTGAGGTCACGTGAAAACCTCCTCACTCGGGACACGACAACTTTTCTGTAATGAAGTGATAAAAACTATCAGTCAACAACTTACTCCAATTCCAGGGGTTTTTAAACAGATGATGTGAGCTGAAGCTATTTATTTCACTCAACAGACACGTGTATTTCTGAGGTTAGTATGCGACATCATCAGCAGCTACAGCCTAAAGGATGTTGGTGTGGGGGGGGCAGACAGGGCTGGTCAGGGCACCTGGAGTCGTTTGCAGAGCGAGCGCAGATCCTCGCTGTTTAGCGCATCGATCCGACGGTGGTACTCCGTCATAGACACTACCTGGTAGTACAAAGACAGGAACAGGTGGAACATAAAACTCTGCCAGTGCTATTGCCGGCCATGGGGAGAAAAGAGTGAGGTTTGGAAGGAGTGCACTGAGTAGAGTGAAGGTGGATGTTAAGGGCACAAGGCCACAGGAAATAAGTATTTACTGTGGATAAAAGAGGAAGGGGGGTGTTTCAGAGCACTCAGTCATTTTGCATGTTTGTGTAAAATGTTTGTTATCATCGCTTTTAGACGTTCAACACTGCAGCGGGAAGCGAAGCGTGAGAGAGTGAGAATCAGAAATACACGAACATACAAAACATTAACAACAGGAACAGCTGAGGTCTGACTGATGCATCAGTAGTTGCCAAGTCCACCCTCTGTTTGTCAGGAACAACAATCCACTAAAGTACAACCCAGACAGACCAACACAATGACCTACTAAACATGGCTACATTCCAACAAAGTTACACCCCACGCAGAGCTGCCGCCTCTGAACAAAAAGCTGGTGCTGAATACTCCACGGTGTCCCAGCACAGGAAGAGAACATGAAAAGCAAACAAACAATCATAAACACAGCTAGGACTTTCAATAAACACTTCCCAGGCACGTGCCATAAGCTCGGATCATCTTCTGCTGCTACTCATCATGTTGCCACTGGTGTAACTAACTTTTCTCCTAACAAGCGGCCTCTTTACAGGTCTCAATAATGCAGCAGAAAGGGTAAACTACAGTCCTCATGAAAAATACACGAGTACCTCCAGCTGAAGGCACTTTGGTACATTTTGCCCCTGAAAATAGGGAAGCTAATAGCATGCGAGCTGCGTTCAGGGGCTGCTGGAGAAACAGAGACTCCTGAATGTGCAAATACAACATGCTGATCAATGTCATGGTTAAAAAAAGGTCAGATCATTTGGATGTGAGCGGTGCGTTCAAATGCTGTGTCATTAAACACAAGCAGCCACTTTAAAAACCAACAGAGGGACGTGTGACGTGATAAGAAACACGTCAGGTGAGGTGACGTTGAATAAACTGCTGTGTTTTTTTTGTGGAAACTTTCACACCCCACACACGATAACACGGTGCCGGGAGGACACACGGTGGATTGATAGGAGCACCGTGCTGGCTAATTAGCCCGGGCTAGCGAGTTAGCAACGGCTTGCTAACAACAACAATAAAAAACACAACAACAGCAGAATATACATCGCGAGAGACACAACACTTGAAGTAAACACAGGCGACGTACACAGGTATACTTAGGGGTCAGCCGTTTCTCTGGGTCCTTCACCCTCCTAGAAAACATGTCCTGCTTACTGGGCGAGGTTGAAGCTGGAAAGTCACATTACAGATCCTTAAGTTCTCCCCGAGACGAGCACACAGAGTTGGTGTAAAGCCTTGCAGCCGAAAATAGAAGCATGTTTTTTTTCCAAAGGGGTCTCTCGCTGTATGATTTGTGTGACAGCGCTAATGTCCAATGACAACGCGGGACGGGTGGGAAACCGGCTTCCTATTGGTTAAAAAAATTCTGTTCCCACCCCATAACCGACAGAATTTAAAGAGACAGTACCAATCTATCCCATGAGGTCCTCCATATATATATTTTTTATAGATCATGTCCCTGAGTGAGAAAAAAGGGGAAATTAAATAAGTTCTAAATTAAGTAATACATATGAAACTTAAATTTGTTGTAAAATTGTTTAAGATTCTACATATTTACAAAGCAAGGGGTGATAACTTAATTTTCTCCTTATTAGCTCCCACTATGTTTTGTATGGTGTGGTGAGTCAGTTCAGTTGGTCAGGATTATTACACAGGTGTGGAAATGGATGTAAATTTATAATAATATAATAAAAATATAATAAAGTTGTCTTAATAATAATGTGAAATACTATATTTTCCAGTTCCATATTAGTAATGTATAGTACTCATTCTTCTTTGCACTAAAACAAAGGGACAAATTAAAGTTTTTGTTATTTAAAAGTTATTATGCTTTTATTTTATTATTTCCAGCCTAGTTGAGATCAAATTGGGCTGTATGTGTCCCCTGAACTAGAATGAGTTCGACATCCTTGATATAAACTAACATCTCTATATATATTTATTTTGTTCTTTAAAGCGCTCTGAAAAAAGCTGTTGCTTAAAATTCATGGTTCAGGTTCCTATTTACTTATTCAGATGTAATGGATCATGTGGCCTCAGTTTGCCAGAAGTCTAGGGACAAACAAATCAGTCCACTTTGTTTCCTACATCATTCATTTACATTAAAATTTAAATGCAGGACACAGCTTCCATCGTATCAATTTCTTCATACGATGAATGCATCCTTTTCATTATCCACAGGCTTGTAAACAGTCTCGTTTCACTAAACCTCATCCGCTCTGTGCAGGACGGCACCGACCTGCACCGACCTGCCCGTGCAGCACAGAAGAGACAGACGAACAACTCCTCGTCTATGTTTTCTAGTCTCACTTCCACATTCTGTGAATCTATAACACAGACACACTGAAAGGTTGGTTTCACAAAAACAAAAAGGAAGAACCCACAGCAGTGCCATTTTTTGGGGTCATTTCAAAACCCAAAAAGCACGAGCAACTCATAATGGTGTTTAGCCTTTTGCCATTCAGCAAAGAAAGTTGCCAAATGCCGACCAACACTAATGACAGTCACACCAAATGTGATGAAACTACAATACAGTGACTGAGCAGATTAAACAATTACACAAACATGCAAAACACTTTGGTTGGAAGTTCAGGGAAGCGCATTTCCAAGCAAAGCAAAGTGTGTACACATCTTACATTACTTGCATTATAATAGGAGGTTGACACAAACATTTTTTACCATTGAACCAAGAAATGTGCAGTGGTATACACAAAAGGTGCAAAATACAGAAGCAGAAATACAAAATCAAGGCTGGACAACTACACAATTCAAGTGTTTCACAAAACAAGATCAGCACAATACAGTTACACTGCATAATGAGAGCAAATCAACACAATTAACATTACACTTAATTTAACAGTAAACTTAACAATTACATCACATCAGATTGGGGGTTTCACAGGGTATGGATTAAACCACAATACAGAACTGTGCTTGATCCATGTCTGTGAGGCTCGACACAACACAACAGGTGCACTGTGAGCAACATGACGAGACGGTTTCAGCTGTGTGGACCTTACCTCCCACTCCTTCACATTGAGGTCAGTGATGGGCTCATCCTCGGTTGTTTCTGACACCTCGTTCTTCTTGACCACCATAAACCCAGGCTCCTGTCCCATCCCCCTGACCCCCTCACCGTACATGTCCGGGCTCCACTGCATGAAGAATACATACAGGTGGTCTGATCTGGGGGGAGGAACACAGGATAAAGAGTAAAAAGCTAAATCTGAGATACACATTTAAGAGTCTCTTACATACCAAGGCACACTGACTAAAAATAATCATGTTCTTGTCTGTGATTTGCTTAAAGAAAATAATTTACAATTTGGCCATGTGAGAAAACCCAATGTTTTAAAAATTACAAAGTATTTCATGCATAAATGGTTCTCAAAGGATGTTAAAAAAGTGAAGCTAAACATGCATTTAGGAGCTTTTCCTCATTTTCACTGCAAAGCTGTAAAAGCTGCTCAGCTGTGTGACTAGGTTTTGTCTTCAATCACATATGTTGCTACACATGACAGCAGTTTTTGCAAAATCTAATTTGTAACAGTTAATCTTGCATTCATTGAACTTTTTGGCCACTTGAGGGCGATGCATAAAACAGCAAACACATCATCTCAAAGGCTAACTTGCTTTTTACACAAAAAGGACACAGAGCAACATTAGCATCTACTTTGGATTATGTTTCCAAATATTCATTTTACTTTGAACTCATTTTCAGTATCCACCATCTCCTCCTGAAGATCCAAAGACAGATTATAGAAGTGGATGAAGCTAACATGATGTCACCTATTGGTTTAGGGACTTTAAAGCCAGGAGTTTGGTCCTTGAACGTGGCCATGTTGGTTGTTTGGAGCCAGAAGTGACCATATTTGGATATGAAGGGAGAAGTGAGGAGGCGGGTCTGACCCTTGACTTCAGCATTGTTCTCATTGGAGACCAGACCGATCAATCAAACTAACCCCGCCCATAAATCCTCCTCTTCTCCCAGCCTAATATCTCCTTAATGATGAAATGATTTTCAGATGGACCAGATCAATGATTACAAGAAAAGATGACTTTATCTAATGACATCAGAATGACTCGTGGAAAAAATGTACTGATTGAAAATGACCATTTTTGAATTGAAATCAATTGGAGCCAGAGTTATTTTGGAGCCAGCATCTAGTGGTCATTGAGAGTAGTGCACTTTTTTGCACTTCCACATCGACTTCATTCTTAAGCTCCACTTAGATTGTCCACTTCTATAACGAGTCTATGGGAAGAACACAGTTTTTTTAATCAGCTAAATGCACCGTTATATTTGCTGGCTAGTTGCTATCGCGGTCCAGGGCAGGCAGGGTGCAGCAGATTGATCAGAAACCTTAAAACTGCAGAAAATGAAAACAAAAAAAAGAGGCTAAAACTGCACTAGAGAGTGATAATTCTCTACAAGTGTATCACTTCACTTCAGACAACACCTCTCACACTACAGGCAGTAATGTGATCCACTGTTAACATGAAGAATTTGATAAAGCAACTTCAAAGTAAGACAGAGGTTAGTTTCCTTAAAGCAAGAACTTCCAGGGGTTAACTGCTCTGACCTTAATTTCTCATGTTACAGAGGAGGAAGCCATGTCATGTTAAACAGTTCAGGATATGATATGTTAGTAAGGCATCAAGAAGTTACAAATAAACAGAGAGCACAGTATCCACTGCTATGGCTGTGGACACTGGAGAGCAGTGGCAGAGCAGGCGGTTGAGCTGTATTCAGTGTCATGGTCGTGTATGGCTCATTCAATAGCCTCCTTTTCTTCCCACACTAATGCCAGGACACTTAAAGACACATCATGCGGGTCGCTTCCCATCTAGGTCAAGCTACAGCGAGACTAGCAGCGTCTGAAGAAAGGGACCAGGAGCCGCTGTGTTGTCAGTCTGAGGGGTTTATGATCCTGTCGCCCACACACCTAAGCCTGCTCGCAGAGTTACGAATAATGACTGTTAACATGTACGAGCCCTGCACGTTACTACTGGCTCTCAATCTGCCACGTCTCTGGGCTGTTACTCCCAGGAGCGACACAGCTAAGCAACCTGTGGACGAAAACAACCCGGCTTTAACGAGCAACACTTCTGAAGTTCATGGGGAATAATGACGGGAGGGGGGATGAAGATGAGGCATTTATGGCACCATGACGAACTGAAAAGGCACGCCTGTTTGTCTGATTCAAATGTGATTAGCAGCGTCAGAGAGCAGCATGTGTCCTGCTGCAGGAGGCTCACAGAAGATACATGAATATTACTATTAAGTTTTTTAATGGATCAGCCTATCAGCTTATAATGTGCTGATGATGCTAACTTTAGACAGAGTCAGACTAGCTGGAGCTCCTAGCTGGAAAACAAACAAAGACACCTCCTAAAATGTGCAGATATTCGTGTAAAACAATCAGCACTTAAAAAAAAAAAAAAAAACCAAACACAAGGCACACAAAGTTCCCTGTTAACCAGGGACACAAAGCAGCAACTCTGCTCCAGTCAGCTCCAAATCAAATCCAAATACATGTCTTTTTAAAGAAAAGTGACTTATTAAATTAAGCTATTACTGGCAATTGGGATTGATTCACCACATAAACATTTTCTTGTGATGTGTGTCCTTCTAGTGTGAAGAGCTCTAATGGAATTATCATGAATTGGCAACTGTACATCCAGACTGAAAAAAAAAAAGAAAAAACACAAACAAGCCGAGGCTATTTTCAGTTGATGTGAAACATTATGAATTTCTGTGCAGGTCAGAAAAAGTTCATGAACACATTTGTGGGTGAAATGCTTTCTGAGGATACAAATCATGAGCTTTGGAGAGGACGCAGAGAACTGCTCTTGCAGATCCCCGGGTATGTGTGTGTGTGTGTGTGTGTGTGGAAATAAAGTGCGTGTCTGTTTCCCTGCAGAGTGAATGAATAATAAATCATCTTGCTGTCTAGCACAGGCAGCACAGGGAAATGGGCAGAAGCCGCAGTGGGAGTCAGACCTGACAAAGAAAGCATGTTTGATTGGTTTCAAATATTAAAGGGACTGGAGGTGAGGTGCATCGGCTATTGTGGTTTGTTAGGAATATAATACAATCATATAGGTTCACTTTACACCCTTTTCCATTTTCAATACCTCTCCATAATCCGAGGCAGAGCCCAGCTCCTGCGATTTTAAAGCCTGTTATTCATGCTAGCACAACCTTTATTTGCTCGTATTCAAATGCACGTCCCCCCGGGAGCAGCGTGAGGTGTAGCAGAGGTGTGACTGACCTCTCCTGCGGCACAGCAAACCAGTACTCGTGCTTCTTGCCCTGCTGGGCGTACTGCTGCATGGAGGCGCTGGCGTTGGAAACGAATGTCTTCTTCATGGGCTTCCCCACTCGGAGACACAGAAACTTGTGAGAGCGGTGCTTCCGCCTCTCAGCAGACCCTGTACCTGGACGAGGAGGCACAAAAACAGTCATGGAGGGAGCTGGAGGAACAAAGCCAGGAGAGCAAACAAACACACGTCCTGAAATGTCCACATTAAAACCATCACCACTGTATCAAACATCTGAAATACATCTTCTAGACTAACTGTGCACTCTCTTTGGAGAAATTACTTTATTTACGTGACCTAGTTTTGTTTTTTTATCTTCCATTTAGCGGCTACTTCAACTAGCATTAGTCATTTTGTGGCAGAAACACAACAGATGACACAAATAAATGGAGTAGCGCACCATAATTGATAGTGGCACTGAGTCTTCTGGCCGTGGTACATTATCAGTGGCCTATTATAAGGTCACAGCCCCGGGAAGCTGAATGAGATCACTGTGCTGGTGACGTCACACTGGCACAGTGATCTCCTGCTCCTGGTTGCATGTAGATAAATGCAGGTGAAATATATAATATGAAATGCCTGTGTTTGGAGTTACAGCTGCTTGTTTTTGAAGCTGCTGCTGTTACTTGTGTGGGCTGTGCTAATGTGCACAGAATAAAGGGCAGCCCTGCTGAGGTGCCCGTGAATTAGAAAGTGCTTCTGCAGCTCAGCTCTCTGTGTGACAATAATTGCCGGGGAGAAAATGGTAAATCTCTCTCCCACTGTCTCATTTGGCTTCTTCTTCTTCTTGTCGGAGAGAGAAAGCTTTTCACAATCAACACTGCCTGTTCGACTGGAGTGTACGGACACAAGTGAGTCAGTGAGTGTGACAGACTGAGGTCAGCGTCGCATAACGAGGCTGCTGCTGATCGTGTGGAGTCCACTGGTCATTTTTCCTTTAAAGTAACTTCATACAGGCATCGACCACCGGACTGAACATTCAGCTGTGTTTATAAAGTTGCACCCAGTCTTGTTTTCACTATGAGGTCATTCATCCAAGAGTCTGGTGCGTTTAAGGACATCCTGACATCTGGGATTTGAAAACACGCTCCTGAAAAGTTCTAAAATTTGAACACTTGAAAATTATAATTTGTTGCATTGAAGTCCTCAAGATAACACTTCAAAATAAAAGCATCACCTCTGTTCACTGTGATGGACAGGGTTACAGTGATGCAGGCAGACTGAAGGATATTTATTTGGGATAACTCCTGGTGAAAAACTCTTCTACAATTATCAATATCTAAAATAAGGTGATGTGTGTTTTTAACATTTGAAATTACACAGAATCTCAAGTAGTGTTATAATCACAGACTGTGTATAGAAATGGATGAAGCAAGCATGACGCCACCTGTGGGTTTGCGGGTATTTGAACGTTGCCATGTTGGTTGTTTGGAGCCAGAAGTGACCATATTTGGATATGAAGGAAGGAGTGAGGAGGCGGGTTTAAACCTTGAACCTGAGGTGACTGTCCAGTGTGTGTGAGACTTGACACAAGCACTGCTCTCATTGGAGATCAGACCTGTCAATCAAGCTAACCACGCCCCTAAATCTTCCTCTTCTTGAACCCTAATATCTCCTTAATGATGACAGTATTTTGAGATGAACCACCACATCACTGAGAAGATTTTCCTTATCTAATGACATCAGAATGACTTGTGGAAAAATGTATTAACTGAGTATTTCAGGATTGAAAATGATCATTTTTAATTTCAGCTTAAGAGTCTTTTGGTGCCAGCATCTAGTGGCTGTCGGTGGTATATAAGTTTTTGCACTTCTGCACTGGCCTTATTGTTGAGACCCACTTGCTTCATCCATGTCCATCTACAGTCTGTGAGTAATTCAGTCAAAAACAGAGATGACTATAGAGCCTTTTTTTTCGGTGCGTTTAAGGACATCCTGACATCTGTGATTTCAAAGCAGGCTCCTAAAACTGAACACTTGAAAATGAAGATTTATTACACTGACGAGAGTGACTCCTGTTAAAGCTGTCAAGATAACACTTCAAAATAAAAGAACCTGTTGACTGTGATGGATAGGATACAGTAACTGACTGAAGGATACTTATTTGGGATAAATCCTGGCGAAAAATGTCATTTAACATTTTTGCTGAAACACCTTATCGGAAATTACACACAACTCCATGTCGTGTTATAACTGATGTTTTTCTTTTGCCGTTTGGTAAGTTACCAGATTTTTTTTTTTTATGATCCATTCATCTTAATCACAGCACTGAACACAAAATAAGTTTTGTAGAATTTTGTATCTATGTTGACATGAAAGTCAAACCAGAGCAGGGAGTGAAATATAAATAACAGCTCTCTGGTGCCGTCTCAGAAGGTGTTTTGATGTCAGCTTTCATCGTCACCGTGTTTCCCCTTTGGGGGCCAGGTGTGTTTGTGGCATCGTGGTGTTTGATAGGCTTTAGCTTATCGCCCAGAGGAGTGGCCCAGACCACCAGAGCCAGAGATCAAAGAGCGGCGTAAAGCCCCATAAAGCCCGGCCGGCTCCGCCGAGCACATATCAACAGAGAGGAAGCTGTGTGCCTTGGTCTTTATATTCCAATTACCAGCACCGAGGCAGAGTGGGAACGGAAAGGTTATCGGGGCCCAACATGAGAGAAGTGATTCTGCAGCGGCGAGGAGAGCACACAAACTGGCTTTGATAGTCTTTAGAGGAATATGGATGTAGAGGTGCAGCTAGAAGACAAACAGGGCCAGCGTCATTACCTGAAATGTCCTGTACCTGCACCTCCGGCTACAAACAGACTCAGAGTGTTTACCCTCTGCAGAGCTCTCCGTGCCGTCCTGTTGCGTCTGCTCTGCGTCCTCCTTCTCCTCCTTGCCTTGTTGCATAGTGTCCGTTTTGGAGACGTCTGTCCCCTGGTTGGCATCCCCCTGCGGACTGGCTGAGACGGCGTCTGTGGCACCAGTGGTGGCTGAGCTTTGGGACCCCGGACGAGAGGTGCTGCTGCTGGGACCCTGGGCCTGGCTAGTGCTGCTGCTGGTGGTGGTGGTAGTGGGT
>OOFC01013250.1:0-10569 GCA_900323345.1 Pseudochromis fuscus | reverse complement strand
AATATACGCCCCCTGACCACAGTAGCCATAATTAACCAATATTGATCCATATATAAGGCGCATCGGATTATAAGGCGCACTGTCGGTTTTTGAGAAAATTAAAGACTTTTAGGTGCACCTTATAGTGCGGAAAATACGGTATTTTGCACAACAAAGTATATTGTGCTTAGGAAACAATAACATAGAGTTGATAAAAAAAAAATAAATTGCACAATATCATCATGTCAACATTCATCCCACCGTGTTACCTGTCTTTGAAGAACCTGTGGATGCCAAATGCCGCAAGCTTGAGCAAGGCCTCGATGACGAAGATGCAGGTGAACACATAGTTGCAGTACTTCAGAACCTCCTCTAAGTACTGAATACACACAATTGTACACAGAAACACAAATTACTTCATAGAAATACTCAATAACTCTTTGTAATTGTTGTAATTGACACTTGAAAGGATTTAATACAATTTTGTTTTTTACTGGACACTTTAGGCAAACAATAGAAATCAAAATGAAAAAAAAGAAAAGCATTCAAAGAGTAACATACGGCATCTTTTTATATAATAATAAGTAACCAATATGACCTCTGCATCAATCCCAACAGTCCATTACCTGTGGCTGATTGTAGTGCTCGATGCTCATCGTGAAGACGTTGATGCAGATGATGAAGGTGATGAAGAGGTCCAGGTAGTGGCTGGTGCACAGCGTGTGAATGGTCAGACGCAAGGGGGAGTAGTCGGCATAGTACGGCCTCTGCTTGGCCTCTGGAGAACACAAACACACACACAAACAAAACATATAGAAAACACACAGATGGAGGGAGATACAGACAGACAGAGTGAAGCTGTGAGTAGCTGGGCTCTGAACATGAGATGTACTACATGTGAAGTAATAGTACACAGGGAGGGAGAGGGGCAAAGGGAAGGCCACCACCACTCGGTTTCCCTGCTTCTACTTTGATTTGAACCAAGGTTTTCTGGTTGTGCCTCAGGTGGATTTTGCTATTTTTTAACTCATGTCACATCAGGTGCTCTTTGCAGCCCAGGTAATTGTAAGCTCAGTCACGGTGGTGGTGCCCCCTTTGCATTATTGACCCCGTCCCTCAGACAGTCTGTGCACACTACTGCTGCTGTGGCATGATTAAATAACAGAGGACATGAGAGTAACAGGTAAGCTAATTGAATATTTTATGATACAAGTTTACACTTTACTGTGATACATGTGCTACATCACAAGATACAGCAGGTGTTGCAAAGTATTTTTCTAGTTTCTCATTGATTCTGATCCTTTATCTGAAAAAATGATATCCATCATTTCTGACTGAAAAATGGCAACGAGTCCCCTCCTAAGGTCTCTGCCTTCAATGGGAGCAATTTTACAAGATTCATTGCCTCTAATAATTGTATTCTTGTCAGGGTGGAGAGGTCCCTGCTTTGTATTCAGACCACAATGAGAGAGTCAAAGTCTGCACTGAAAGCCTGACTACAGACTATATGTTTTAATAAAAATGAAGTGAACTGATGCATTACTGATTTCAAATACTAAAAAAAGGCTTTAAGTGACTTGGCATTTTTAAAGAAGTCAGACTGTTCACTCACATGTCCATATGATGATGATTTCGAGTGTGTGTGTTCGTGCATGTCTATGACACCCACCCATGTATATCATGCCCTGTCTGTCTACTGCATGCTTACATGCCTTGCATGTAACGTCTATGACTTTGAAGGGCTGCGCAGGGTATGTTCAACATCATTTCTACACAAACAGGATCCATTATCGTATCTGATTCAACATTTAAATTTCATATGGATATAAATAAATTGAATCTATCTGTATCGCCTTGTTGAGAACATGGCTGTGATGTTGAACAAACACTGGAGCCACTCTCCTCTGAGCCAAATCTCAATAGTCTAAAACTTTTTTTTTTGGATTGATGGGAGAGTTTGGACCAATATGGCCAAACCCTGAAGTTTTCTTTGAAACAAATCATGACATAACATTATATTTGTTAGTATTTTCAGCAGTTTTAGACTAATGAGACATGGTAATAATGCAAGATGTTCTGCTCACACCATATACTGCCTTAGATTGTAATTCTGCGATTAGTTGGATGAATACAAAACCTCTTTCCTTCAGCTTCACAGTACCAGAGTTTGTACTGTGACTGCATTTCACTTTTGCAATAGGTGGTGTGTTTGCCATGTTTCCGCCAGCATGTACTCTCTAAAAGCCGTGGATAACAATCTCATGTATCTAGCTAACTTATCATCTACCAACAGCTCTGTTACCCAAGGTATTTGCAGGTATAGCAGCCAAAACGTCTGCTATGTTTCTGAGTCTGCCAGTCAAAGCATGTTAACAGGAAATGTCCTTCTTCTACCCGTTGTTGAGAGGCGTCTCAGGATCAGGGCTGCACATGCATTAGGAGGGAGAGAAGGGGCATCGGCATTTCACCGATGAAAATTTTGCTAGCAAAATTTCCCGAGACATATTTAAAAAAGCAGCCGCTATTTGCTTCCACATGCAGAAGGTGCAAAAAAAGACGATTCTTTTAAAGTAAAGAAATATATAAAGCACAAGCATTCCTCTTTTAAGAGAGGGGAATACATGTTGAACCTAATTATATGATTTAAGCATTTTATTGGCGCTACTGTAAAGATTATACAACACAGGTGGCAGTTCAATTATTCAAAGAGTGAGCATAGAAAGTTTTAGTTAATAATTAAGTTTTGCATGCGGTGTTAGGGGAGGGTTGGGGGAGGGCTGCAGTCATGCAGTAACATGCATCAGACTGGCGTGGCCCACGCCCTTTGTCAGTGCTCAATCACCATTTGCGTGAGCCAGCCAGTCTTTCAAACTCTCCCTCTTTTCCTGTTCGAGTCAAAACAATTTCCCTCATTTCTTTCTTTTTCATTCTCGTTCTCTTTTTATCAGGCTCTGAAAGCAGGCAGTGCTCAGAAAAATAGACTACCGACCAGCCCCTCCATTCTCCTTACTCCTGCGCTTTTTCTCTATCATTTTTAGCCTCTTCTCTTCTCGTAAGCGGGCCTCCTCCTCTTCTTGGTCCTGCCGACACTTGTGGAAGTTCTCCACCACCACGCCGACAAACATGTTGAGGACGAAGAAGCTGACGATGAGCAGGAAGGAGATGAAGTAGAGCAGCATCCAAGGGTTGTGGTTTCTTACGGGCTGAGAGGAGAGGAGCAGAGTAAAGAAGATTTGCTTATGTTACTATGCTAAAGAGGTTGTGTTTTTGGTTGCATTTTAGCATCATCACGGACAAACCACTGAAGAGATCTCAATGGAAAAATCTGTGAGTGAACGTTGAAGACAGAGTTGCTATTTCACCACAAGAGGGCAACGGTATTCAGTCTACAGCAGGAGTCCCCAGCCTTTTTTGCACCACGGATCGGTTTAATGTAAGCATTATTTTCACAGACTGGCCTTCAAGATGTGGCAGATAAATACAGCAAAAATAAAATAACACAACCAACATAAAAATGAAAACACCAAGTGTATTGCTGCCGACACAGAGTGACTAGCATAAACCAACTTTCTGCAATTCCTCGGCCATTTGCCGACAAGTGGAATGTTTCATATATATTACATACATTACGCCAGTAATGCAGGGGAATGCCGTGACATGCAGCGTTCCATACATATTACCTACATTACGGTAGTGTCTGGAACCTCCGCTTGTCAACTTTCAGAATCAGCTGGAATCACGTCGCACAAACACAAATGGCTGAGGAATTACGGTGAATTTATTGACACGTCACTTTCTGTCAGCAGCTAAATGTTCGGGGTATAAGGGTTAAGGTTAAGTTTAAACCTTTTCCCCTTTGCAAAGAAGCTCTCCATAGACGTTTGTTTCTTTACTCCTTTCGGTAGTTTGCGGGATTATTTTTTGGGTATCTGATACATTGTATCATGTGACCAAGACAAGCCTATTGACATGTCAAGAGGCACAGTCGAAAGTTAAGTCGGAGAGTCATTTTTCAAAATAAAATGTCTTTCAGACTCTAATAGTCAATACAACGGAAATGATATAAATTATTTAGTCTTTCTGTGCGGCCCGGTAACAAAAGCTTCACGGACTGGTACTGGTCCGTGGCTCAGTGGTTGGGGACCACTGGTCTACAGCATCAATACAGCTGGATCATGTTGGCAAAGGTTTATTCTCATTCAGTGCTTTCTAGTTTATATGTGTATACGTAGTAAAGCCATAAAAAAAGACTCATACAAAATACTACAGCACCAGTGGTTAACAATATGTCAACACACACAACAAGGTGAATTCCCTGAAAATCCTTGGGTGACCTTCGTAATCTTTATAAAAATAAATCTGTTTGTCAATGAAGTAGTTCCAAGAATTTTACTGATGAGATTACAAACAAAATATTTACTCCTTTTGTCTCTAGTCACTTGAATTTTAAGTTGTTTGATGAGACAATCTACAGCAGTACATCACACCACAGCCAGTCTTAGATCAGAAAGAAACATCACAGTAATTGTCCTTAAGAGTGTTTTTCAAGGCTGGTAAAGACAAATACATCAGTCACATTATAATATACAACGTTTTACTGCAGATCATACAGCATACATATCATTGTAGCACAGTGTGCCTTTAGTCAGAAGTAGGCATTACACCTTTGCAGCCTTTTGAAAAGGATTAACTATTATTTGTAATAATAACACAAATGATCAGAGGTGGAGCAGGTTTTATGAAGCTGATACAGACTCATGAGCAAATATTTGGCCTCGATCCATCTCCGCACTCTCGTCACATCATTACCTGCTGGTCCACTCCCACAGCATCTAACCCATCATACATGATGTTGACCCAGCCGTCTTTACACGACAGGACAAACAAAGACATCAGAGCCTGGAAAGGACAAACAAAAATGTACACTGTGTCAACATACAGACGTTTCCATGGTCCTATTATCACTACATCCAGTGTTTTACATTAGCCAAATGCTAGCATGTAACCCTCTCTTCCTGTGATAACTGAGGACTGTCAGGGGTTAACTAAGGTCAGTCCTGAGGGTTTTGTCCCAAACAACAAATTCCATACATCAATAAAAATAATCATATTATAATATAAGATAGAATAATATAAGTCTTTGGCCACCCCATGACAATGATAATAAAGTATCTGTACCTCTATTCCTAATTCAAGCATTAATATACGGTCTACTGATCTTGTCTGTCTTCTCCAAGCCGATCACTACTCTCCCAGTACTTTAAAACTTACTCTGTCTTTCTGCCTTCAGACAGTCTTTCATGCAACCCTCCTCCTTTATGTCTCCACTGGTCCTTTCCGACGTCTCCATCAACCATCTACTTTATGTCTTTATGCCGTCTCTCTTCCTGCACTTTCACTTCCTGCATAGTGCTGTGGTCTGTGGTTACCAATCAACTTGCCCACAGTGTATTATCTGTTGTTTCATCTGTTCTCACTCTGCTCTCTCTCCTTACCCCATCTGGTCAGAGGTTTTATGGTAAAAGAGAATTGTTCCTACTGGGTTTTCCTCGCTGCTGCTAAGTACTTGGACAAATGGTCTCCTTGGTCTGCTAGTAATACTGATACTGGAAAAAATTAATTGAATTCCAATACTACTGTGAACATTGTTGCAGTCTAACTGAGAAAATACTTTTCTTATTGTACAACACGTTCATTACTTTCCATTTATCTGTCCTTGTTCAGCCTAAAAGTGTAATAAAAATAATTTACTAACAACAGTGCACAGTGACATAGTGGCTTGTTTAATCCTCTTCCTCCTTCAGTCTATTATTTGGTACCTGAATCAGGTTGTCAAAGTTGTACTTTCGTCGTATCCAGCGGTAGTTAGCCTGCTCACAGTCCGACTTGTTGGTGACGTTTTTTGTATCCAGGCCCTCACAGTGGTAAAACTTCCCTTTGAACAGCTACAGAGAAAGAAAACAGAGGGAGAGGTCCTCAGGGATGTTTGGCTGCCATTTCCACATTATCTCAACTGCACCGCAACTCATGGCGTCTCCAGGATCCAGCTTTTAATGCCGGGAATAAAGGTACATTTTATAAACCACATTCTTATCCAAAGTTTTTTCTGAGTGCTTTGCTAATAGCTGGCTTGTCATGATGTTTGCTTTTTACCTAATTGTCCTCCCTTCAAAACTCTTACAGAACAAAAGCCCATTGTCCACTGGACATTTCGAGACACTTCCCATTCCCTCAAGCCGCAATAAGCAGCTGCTCAACATCATCAACAGTGAAACCAGAAAGGGTAGTAGTACCATTGTAGCATGTGCAGTGGATCTGCTGCTAGCTTATATGTCTGTTGTGAAATTGTGATTACCTGGACCCCCAAGATACCAAACACAATGAAGAAGGCGCAGCAGATCAACACAATGTTCCCGATGGGTCTAAGAGAGGTGATGAGAGTCTCCACGACCAGCTTTAATCCCGGGGCTCGACTGATCACCCTGGAAGAGACAAACATCACGTCATGAGTCCATGTATTTGTAGTTTGTTTTGATTATTATCATGGTTTCTTGTATTTAGTATCTATATTCACTCTTGTTTTTTTTTCTAGTTTTTATGCTTGTTTCTATCTTTGTCTGTGTCTTTCCATGTGTCCTGTCCTGTCAGTTATGTTTAGTTTGTTTCTGATTTCTTTGTCATTTCCTGCTTTATTTTGTTAGTTATGTCTTGTATGTTAAAGTTTTACTTCCTGTCCTTGTCTTGTCTCACCTGTTTCCTGATTGTCCACCTGTGTTTCACTGTGCCTCGTTACCTTGCGTATTTAACCTCAAGTGTCTCTCTGTCTTGTTGCCAGTTCATTGATGCTTCAAGCTCATGTTCCAGCCTTACTGTCACAGTCATAGTCTTGTTTTGTTTGAACCTTTCCTGTTTTTGATCTTGCCTTTTGCCCCCCGATTTGGATACCTCTGCTTGGATTAAACCTGGCTTTACTGATCTGAACCTGCCTCGGTGTCAGCATTTGGGTCCCTGCTCCATGCCTGTGTTTCCATGACACATAAAGTCTCTAATCTGAGCACCAGTATGTAGGGTTGGGAATTGAGAACTGGTACTACAAGTAGAACCGGTTCTGAATGAGCAATTCATCGTCTCCTTCATTAACGATTCCTCTTATCGAACTCCGCCGTGTAGCAGCTAGCTCCCGCTGCGTTATATATCCCTATGCGCAGCTAGCCATGCTAACAGAGCTTGCTGGCTGTGGCATTTGTGAGTCCATGGAAGTGTTGTGATGAAAACTAAACTACCGTATTTTCCGGACTATAAGCCGCTACTTTTTTCCAACGTTTTGAACCCTGCGGTTGAAACACCAGTGTGACTCATGTATCGGCGGCACGAAGCTCGTTAGCTTTACAAGCTAGCAAGCTCCATGCCGCCGATACATTTAGCCTCGTCACATCAGACCCGGTCAGAGCGGCGTTTAGACAGGTGCGCTCAATAGTCCGGAAAATACGGTACATCGTTTTCTCTCGTTAAGGAAAGACAATAACTTAGTGGCTACATATCACATAGATGTTTATTATAGACCAGTCGCTGGTTAGCTTTGGCAGTAAATGATTATTTCTGTGTTACTTTGCAACTAGATGTCAAAATGCATCTCCACCCAGCTCCTCCACTCTCCCTGTCACACACACCGACAAATCATGTATCGATAAGAGAAGTGATAAGGAATCGATTTGATAAACAAAATTATCAGTGGTATTGATATTGATAAATCTTATCAAACCAATCCCTGCCAGTATGTGTCGTGCTCACATGCAAACACACTGAAAACCAGAATCCACACACACACAAAGTGATACACACTAATAGTACCTCAGTGGGCGAAGTGTGCGCAGCAGGCGAAGGACTCGGAGAATACCCAGGATCCTGTTTCCCCCAGTGTAGGCCAGAGAGACCAGAATGTCCACCAGAGACACAAACACCAGCAAACCGTCCAGAACGTTCCAACTGGACTGGAGGTAGCTCTGCGTCCCAAAGCAGAAACCAAGAGCTACAACCTGGGGAAAACATCAAGTTGTGTATTAATGCTGTAACTAGGAGGTTTTTGATCAAGAAAAAGAAAAGTCAAAATCATAAAAAACAAGAAAAACTATAATGTTTCACCTTAATGGCCATTTCTGCTAGGAAGATCACAGTGAAAACGTAGTTGGACACGCTCAGAAACACTCGCTCCTAAAGGCGAAAGTGAAATTCATTTTTAACCAATATTCACCTGAATAGAATAAATAAAAATCAATGTCAATGACTAAACATTTTACATTGACAGCAGCAGGTGTTGTCTTTAAATTGGAGTTAGAACAATCTGTTGTGTTACGTTGGAAAAAAAAGCCTGTGTGAGAGTGTGTGTCTCACCGTGCTGTGAGGCTGTATGTCAGGTCTTTCCAGAGCGATGGTGATGCAGTTGAGGAAGATGAAAACCAGAACCACATGGTCGAACATTTTATGAGAGATCACCGCCTGACACCACGCGCGAAATCTGAACACACACACACATCAGAGTCAACTATAAAACATCCACGGTTCGTTAAAGCTATTGACCAAGCAATTAGTCGTGAAAAAGCAGTGAAACAGAAGAAAAATGCAAGAGGGAGACCAAGATAATTAGATGAAGAAGTAAAAACCAGACAGGCAAGGAGAAGTGAGGGGGGGTGTTTCCCCTTTGAGGACTAAAAACATAAACACCATAAGCAATGAGGTAAATTTTAGGTTAATACTCAGAGAGGAGTAGTAATTATGTTTAGGATGAGGGTGAATCTCCAGGAATTTAAGCAACATTGTGTGTGTGTGTGTGTGTGTGTGTGTGTGTGTGTGTGTGTGCTCACCGGCTCTGTGGAGAGAACAAGTACAGCGTCCAGTCTTCGTGTTCTTTGCACCAGCGTGGCTTCATGTTGTTGAGCTCCTTCTTCATCCAGTAACAGACAGAGCTCTGCAGAGGTCAGAGGTCACACACCAATGTTATTTCCAACATTAACTCACTTTCTTCATCAGTCATCGGTGTCATGTTGGTGTTTGGGTCATTGTTGCAAATCATAAAATCTTCAACACTGTTCATTCTGAAATTTCTCATCTAAATTTGGGAGCATCAAGCAAGCTGAAATCCTCGTTATTTAATTTCCAATATTTCTTTTAGTCTCTTGAATGAATGAATATTACGTCAACATAATGTCCAAAAATATGAATTTTCTGAAAGCACAAAATGACATCAACAAATTCTTTGTCTTATCTGAGCAAAGGCAAAGACAGTCAGTTTACAATGACACAAACAAGCAGCGTTCTGTTTGTGAATTTTCAAACAATAAAGATTTGCTTGAAAAATAACAATAAAACAGTCATTAAAATAATTGCTAATTAATTTCTTCTGACGATTCAATTAATCAGCTTAGAGCTGCAGCTCTAAAAGTGATAACACAGAGTACATGCAGACCTTGTTTGAATTGCAGTTGAAGTAGTTAATGTAGTAATTTTCATTTAGAAAGTAAAGCAATTGAATTGTTTATGTTACAGATTATAATGGTTCAGGATTAAAGCAGTTGGACCTACTTGTCTGTTTGACATTTTAATAGTTATGTGCTTGTAACTGATTGTCAAGTTTGATACATTTTCAGTATTTGTCAAGAATTCAGAAAAGTAAAAGAGTCGTGTCAAATGATAAATCAACCTTTTTTCTATATACATTGGTTGTGGGGAAACTATTTTTCCTTTAACTGTTGATTCAAACAACATCATAAACATATATATATATATATATTTCAAATGTTATTGAAGTGTACTCTGTATATCAAACAACACAAACTGTGTTATGGAGTGAGAAACGCTGTGCTTTGAGGAGTATTTTGTACTCCCTCCATCAACAATTACACCATAAAAGCAATTAAAAGAAACAATGCATAGGTTAAACAGAGTTCCCACAGTGTTGCTGACGTTAGCCGCTCTGCATTTAAATCTATTGGGGCAACAGTAAACATGTAATTCACTGCATAAGTAGATGGAGATAATTGGACCATAACAGGCAAACTACCAACTTAGCTAGTCCATGAGCTCAATAGAAAGTGTTGTGGAACTCATTAAAGTTTGTAATAAAACAAACAGAAGAAAGCTTAGGTGCACAGCTTCTGTGCTTGAAGATTCTAATTAAAAACAGCACAAAGTCAAGCCTCTCAGACGCTGCTTATTTGGCACGCCGCCGCTTATGTGTGCCTCTGTGTGGCTGTCTGAGTGTGAGCGTATGGATGAAAAACAACCTGCTGCTCAGATATCCTTGGAGCTGAAATCTGTAATCCCTGACACAGCCACACTCAGAGAACGACATGCATGTACACTTCTCGCTTATCACGTCGCACACATGCAGGGATGCTGCAAGTGCACATGCAAACACGCTCCTGCATGCACTGCCTGTATCAAGCCTCCAATACTCAGTGTGCCCAGGGAGAGGCCTTTTATTTCAGTGGATTTCATGGCTGTATAAACTCAATTTGGAGCCAATAAAACCCTGAGCACTGTCACAACAGAGGTCATCCAAAACCACTTCGGGGACTAAACCCTACTCCAGTC
>OOFC01013248.1:0-32065 GCA_900323345.1 Pseudochromis fuscus | reverse complement strand
GATTTCACTTTCTTTGCCTTAACAGAAATGAACACTGCTCAGATAACTTAACTGTGATGTATTAGGCTTTTGCACTTGCCGGTACCCGTAGTTAATGACGGGTATAAACGGAAGGTTGCCATGGTAACAGTTGTTGTGGTGTTGACGAGATAAAACGTTATGTACGATGAAGCTCGGTTGTCAAACCTCGTTAATATAACATAACAATCTAAACTGCCAAATATAAAAATGATAACAGGCTGATGGCATGCACTAAAACCGCGGCTAACGCTGCTAATGCTAACAGCTAGCTTCCACACTCACTAAGGAGTCTCTGCACAAGATAAAAAACACAACAACCAGACATTTTGATGGGCTAAATTTCCACGTGGTTCTTCCCAGAGAGGTGTAGACAATACCAGGTAAACAATGGGACATAGCACTTCTGTTGCCAAAATGCGCACGCAGCTTCTTGGTGATGTAGGTTGTAAATGGGTCTATTGGGAGAGAATGAACTGTATGAAATTACAATAAAACAGATTTATTTATTTATTTATTTTTAAAGCCTCTGGTGCCAGACGTAGAGTTTTAAAAGATGCTTACTTCTTACTTTTCTGACAGTGACGGCTCCTAAAACCAAACAAGCATGTCTTGCCACCTGCTTTTCATCCACCTCAAAATGTAGCTGACTCATTTTAGTCTCTGCAAGAAAAGCAGAATACTGGTATCAGGTTTATTGATAAAGTTCTCTCAAAACAGAAGCAGTTTAAAGGTACTTTCTTATTATTTTTGAACCCTACACACTGATTTAGACCTTTGTGACGTACTAATCAAAGTTCTCCTTTCCATTCCTCCTAATGTGGATTTATTGTCCAAGGAATTCTCAGAGGCATTCAAAAGCAAGCTGAAACCTTAAAGTATTGATTCTTCATGCTCTTCATACCAGTTGCTCCTCACCAACCTCTGTTACACTGTAAAAAGGACAGGCCTCATTTACTGTCTGGAGTTTCTTCAGGAGCATTCGAGTCGAGTGGACACCTGATACGTCTGAGTCTTCATCCTCCGCTTCATCTCTCTTATCATCTGACACACAGCCAAAGGGTAACAGCAATACACTGTTGTCCAGTCCTCACACACACTTCCCTGTGGATAAACAAGCAGGATGCAGCAGTACACACGTAGATACATGCAAACACATAGAGGGGAAGCACACATGCAGAGGCAACAATGCAGCAGGAATATGTCCAAACAAAGAGGCATGTGTTAAGTTTCGATCTTATAGGTTGTTATTATGAATATAAAAAATATTAGTGGGACGACAAATATTTTTTTGCATGCAAATACACACACTCACCCGTATCTTGTAACGCTCCCTGATCCCAACTCGTATGGCAAAAGTAGATCCAGGCAGGAGAGGCATGCACAGACACTCCCCATACTGGTGAGCTAAGCTGAGGTCCAAACAGCACGGCACCACGGCCCCGAGAATACCTGCAAACAGAGGTACAGGAAACAAACTTGTGTGAGTATAATAAAAATCCTATTTAAATGTTTTTGTCACATCCAAGACTAAACTGAATGAATTAATGGTAATTTATTCCTTTTTACATAAAGTTCCAATTGTAGAAACATCAAGTGAAAAGCACTGTGTACCCAATGATTGTGCGAGTGACATTTCAGAAAGATTTCATCATAAATGACCTTCAATTTTTTGCTTTTCAGTGAAAGTTTTTCTTTGCTTTATTTCTCCTTTGTTCTTAGATAACTGGTCTATTGTTAATTGAGGATTAGTATGAGACTGTTAATTGCCAGGTGATAATTTGGGGATCTTAACTCATTCTCAGTTCTCATAGAGCACAGCTGGTGAAAAAAGATTGCACCAAAAAGTGTTTTGTTTAGAAAGAAGTATGAGAATCATGCATCTGTGAAAACTGAAGTGAGATTATTAAACTGTGAAAAGATTTGTGGCTGATTTCGGGACTAGGTCGGTTAACTAAAGCTTCCATGAGGCAAATGAATAGTAATAAAAACACAGCTACAATAAAAGCCAGTGTTGTGCAGCGAATGAGCATTTGAAACCATTGGTGTCTGTGGAACCCAGAGAAACATTTGCAGTGGGCGCAAAATTACATGAGGACTAATTTTCGAACTGTTTTATTCATAGATGAATGTTGTGCTACACTGAATGGTTCAGATAAATGGGGATCTGGATGGCTGCTGAGTGGTCACCCAGTTCAAACAAGACTGAGACATCAGCAAAGAAGGAGATGAGTGATGACCTCAGTTTGAATAATATAAAGTAGTAGTTCCTTGAGGATGTCAACATGACCTCCACAAGATACTGACCTTTTCCAAGAATCATTCCTTCCAGAATAAAATACATTTCATGCAGGACAGCACACTACCCCATGCTGCATAAAACACAGCTGACTCCTTGTGGCCACCATCACACCCTGACCTCAACCCTACTGAGAACCTGTGTAGCATGCAATTATCAGTTTGTTCATTCAATCATAAAACAATTAATAGTTTTCAAACTGGATTCTAAATAATAGTTTTTTCAAATCTTATAATTGTGTATTAAAATCACATACAAAGTTTTTGCCTCTGGTTTTTCAAAAGATTGTGCACTTGCTAAATCAAATACAAATCAAAGAGGTACCGTTGTAATATTTGGAATAAAACACCGAGAATAAGTCTCATAAACCTCTGACAGGTGTACAAGAGCTTTGTGCTTGTGAGAATACAGTGTCTGGCAGTGTGTTCATGTTACATGTCGTCCTGTCTCCACAGACATCAAACAGTCCAGTGCTCCAGTCTCCTCCTGTCTGTGTGATGGTGGTGATGGTTGTCGTGGTGACGCCAAGGCCGGGCTGTGTCAGTACTGGGTCGGTCACTGCGGCGACTTTGACTGACCTCCAGTTATCTTCACTTCCAGGTGTGAAGCCCTCCACTTCCTCCTCTTGAAACGCTGATGCTGAGAATTCGGTGACTGATTGTTCTGGTCTGAAAGTAGTTAGATATCAGATAAATTCACCTTGGCTTGTAAAACTGCTAAACTCCCATTGCTACTGGACTGCAGAGGAAACACTCGCAAATTAGCAAACTAATGTCTTTTAAACTTTCCTGTGAGCAGGATTTTAATTCGTTTAATTTATTCCTGCTTTATAGAAAAAGTGCAATAAAGGCAAAATCATGAGAAATGCAACATTTCACATTTCATAGGAAGAAGTGCAAACACAGAAGCTCCAGGAACAATAGATTTAAAAATGGTTCTGGTTTCTTTTGTATTTTCATTTATCATAAAGGCTTAAGAGAATAAACACAGCAGCATACAAAAGCAGGGGGAGATAAAAGAGCTGTTGGCTGTAATTCTATTGTGCTCAGTGGTGACACAATGTGTATTGGGAGGGACACAAAAAAAACACTTACTGGAATGTGACTGTTGTCTCCTCCATGACTAGGAGCTACTGGCATCCAGAGAGGGGTGAGACGAGGAGGCGAGAGAGGAGAGTGAGCAGGGAGTCAGCAGGAATGAGGAGGTGGAGGAGGGGGCGGAGTGACACTTTCCCAGTGAGAGGGTGTGTGTCGGAGCAGATAAACCAGCAGTCAGATGGCTCGGCCAGAAGCTGTGTGACAGAGATAAGTCTTGTACTTGTCGTCTGTCTGAGACTTTACCGTGCACCCCGCTAATACAGCAAATGCTGAAAGGGCAGATACACATCAGGGTGCAGGAACATGAATATCCGGCATAAAATAATGTTGATGCATGCATACACTGAATACAAACACACCAGCAGGTCAGAAGAGCCTGAAATCTAACTAATCACTACATATTTAAGTCATTTGATATGTGCATGTTAGAGGCTCAAACAGCAGTTATCAAATACAACAGTTTGTCTGACCCATAACATTTAAAAGTACTGCTGTATTTTAAAGGACTTACAGTAAATGTTACACTCACCCTTAAGGCAGAAACCCAGGCTCGTACAGTGAGGAGCTGTGAAGTGATGCGATGTAGAAACAGCCCAACACCTGTGGTTCATGTTTAGCATAGGAGCACATTTCCGGTGTTCTGACTTTGACCTTTAAATTTAGATTGATATACTGTGTGTGTGTGTGTGTGTGTGTGTGTGAGGCTGTAAAACAGAAAGAAAGAGAAGTCAGGGGACCTACGTGGTGGAAGGACATGTAGTGAAACCATCATCGGTCTGGGGGCTCAGACAGTTCACACACACACACACACACACACACACACATACACTTAACTCTAAATTTGGAGACTGAAAATGAAGTGCAGTATTTTAAGAGTTACCCTTTTTTTGCCTGGGTGATAAAAATGCACATTGATGTTAGTATACATCTTCATACATCACCAGACTTTGCCAACAGGATTACTGTAGTATGTTGTCTTTAAAATAAATATGTACAAATTTTCTAGAAAAGTTGTATCTTCATTAAATTATCGGTATTCTTTGACTAATTGTGAAGTGAAAGCCTTTACATGAATGTACTTTCTAACCTTTAGCTAATTGCTAACAGGCTTGTTGTCATGACGTTGAACGGTTGCTCGGCAACGAGTTGAAATCGCACCTTCGGACCAGGAAGTAGTCCAGCGCATAATTGTATGGAAAATAAGGAATATTTAATATTAATTTTGGATTTTTGGGATTAAAACAAAGACATTCAATGTGTTTACAACTTGAGCGTTTATGCTTCCTCGCCTCAAGCGATTATTGTCGCTGGGTTACCGGGCCACGTGCGAAATTAAACATCCGAACCAGGAAGTAGCCCAGCAAATAACAAAATATGGATTTTGTTTGTATGAGCTAAACCAAAGAGATTCAGTGTTATTGCAAGTCAGATTATGTAAATCTCGACAGAGCTGCTGTTTTTTTTATTAAGCTACAATTGCTACAGTCAATTTTTAATATGTAAGCTAATACTTCTTGAGAAAATGAGATTTCCTTAAACCCTTTTAGAATATTTAGACTCAAATTATTATAATGAACAGTGATGTGGTAACCTAGTCTTCTACTTCCTTTTTCTTAGCTTTTCCATCAAAATCTTAAATCAGTAAGATACCTCTGCCTAATTATTTTATCCCTTCAAAGTCTATACAAAGCACCACCATCAGAGGAGCTCTCATAATGACACCTCACCATCTACAGTGAGCAAGTAAAGATCTAATGACTCTCCCAAAACAATGACAACAAACTGAGTGGTTTTATTTAGCTATGCATAGAAAACAGAGAAGAAGAGAGAGAAACAACAGAGAGTCTGAATGTTTTTATTATTTATCTGGAAAAGCCAGACGAGCACTGTCCCCAGCTAGAAAACAGGACCGCCATCTGACAGGCTGACAAAACATAAGGGAACAATATGCCTCACCTCCAACGTATAAAACAACACAACAGACACAGCACTGTCTATTTGAAAACACCAGGCATTCAGGAGGGTGCAGGGGCAGACAATGTAATAGCATAAAATAAGTGGTTGGCCATTGACAGAATATAATGTGGTGGTAGACGTTTGTTTAATGCCTCAGAAGAGATTTGTCTTAAAGCCTCATTACGCAGATAATTGCTCATTTACTGTGCCTCATATCAGACAGAAAGAGGAGTGGACTATCGAGAAAAATTACAAGATTAAACTTTGCAGACAATGACAAGAGTTTGACACTGGCGACCAGGGTCCTGCAGAGCAGAATACAAATTCTGGTGTTATCCTTGCATACACCCGTGACAATAAGAACAATATCCCAAACCTTCCCTCAAACTGTTTTGTAGCACTGACCCCTAAGCACAGAAGTGTATAACTAAAACCAAATCTATATCTCAATGTGCTACAACTGTATGAGTTGCTGTAAAAAAGGAAACTTTTCAGGTCTCACTAATTTCAGTATTTCCCATGGTCACAGTCAGAAATGAAAATTGCTCAGACAGTAGATCTTTCAAAATCACCACCACCACGGGCTGTAGGTTTAAGTACACAAACAGAAAACAAATTCACCTTAAAGACATTGTTCTGTGGCTTTGAGTCAGAAAACTGCATCACTGCTGAACGTGCCCCCGTGTGTCTGTGTGTGAGAGTGAATGTTGTTCTATTGGACCAGATAAACCAGAGTGTCCCCAATCTCTACAGTGAGCCCGTTGTCAGCCAGAGTGACCCTCTTCTCCTCCAGGTTGATGTTGAACACAGATTTGTTGGAGATGGGCAGTTTGCCTTGCTCCTCCTGTCCCAGAACGGGCACCCGGCGGGGCCCTCGTACTGGGTCCTCGTACCTCATCAACTTCACTCTGGACAGATCTGGTGGAGACAGAAGTGTTGGAGGTGAGACCCAGCAGAGGGATAAAGCAATAAGAAACAATGGTGTAGAAAAGAATGGGGAGAGGGAAAAGAGGGATAATAAGAAATCAGAGCATAAAGACAAAACAAGGAGGACAGAGGAGAGGATGGAGGAAAAATTAAGGATAAAACAACATGGACAGAAAGCAGAGGAATGAAACAGACAGGCTACAAAAAAATGGATTAGATATTAAACTGGTCTTACATAAGGTAGTGCTTTGAAACATTATCATATTTTTCTTTTCATATATGCAAGCATATTAAAAAAATACAAACCTAAAACTAAACAATAAAGAAAACAGGAAGCAGAGGAATCAACCCAGAGAGAAAGTAGTGCTGTGATCAGAGAGGAACGCTTATAAGGTGCTGGTATGCTAGCAACATACGTGTCATCAGGTAACACTTGGTTTTTGAAGATGGTTAAAGTACAATGTGGATGCAAGCTGTGTCCCGTGCTCTCCCCCCCCCCACTGGGCAGGGCCCTCAGTTTGACCCCTCAGTCAACTCAAGGAAGAGTCCTAGTTGTTCCAAACTTCTCAAAGTTATTAAGGCCACTGTGCTCCTGGGAACACTCAAATCTTTAGAAATTGTTTTACGCCCTTGGATCTATACCTTGCCGCTATTTTATTGCGAAGGTCTGCAGAGAGTTCCTGGGATTTCATGACTTGGATGTGTGAACTGTGGTTTCTTACACTCTGGCGTGTGTCTCTCTAAGCTGCGCTCAATCAATTCAATTTGTCACAGATGCACTCCCAGCAAGTTCGAGACACATCTCAGGGATAATTAAAGCAAGCAGGATACACATGACTACAATTTGGAGTGTCACAGCGAAGGATTTGTAAATGGCTTTTCTTGTCATAGTCCCACTGGTGACACTTCCTTCCCCAGTCCTCCTGCACAATGATTGCAGATGGGGGAGAGCTGCAGAACAACAGTCCCAGGAAACGCATGGTTGTTCAACACTGATTACGTAATACGTCTTTGTTAGCTGAGTCATGAGGATGAAATGTAAAGTTTTGCAGCATAAAGACGAAATAATCTGTGCACAGTCTTATGCAGTGTGACCGAATGGAAAAAAAATAAATAAATAAATCATTTTTTTCTATTTACAGAACCAACTTAGATTTCTAACACTGGTTTATGAATGTCTGTGATTCACATTTTAGTCTAGCTCACCTTTAATGAGTCTGTTGACCTTGGCTAGCCTTCGGATAACACTGTCTCTGCTGTCCCCCTGTCGGATGTCCACCTTTGTAGAGAACAGGCCGTTGGACGGTTGAGGGTTGACCAGGGACACGCATACTCCAGGCTAAGGAGACAAACACAATTTAGTTCATCGCTGACACAAAAGCGCTGCAGCAGAAGGAATACACTCAGTCAGAGAAGTACCTAAAGAGAAACAACAAAATGAGGACAAATGGGGGAGTGAGAAAGGAGCTTGAATCCTCTAACACACACAAAGTCTGACTTTAAGCAGCCAGCACACAGCCACGAGCATTTACCTCTGATCTGAAAACACTGAATGGTTTCCCTGGGCAACAGTCCTCCTTCACTTTTTCATCCGCCTCAGATGCAAACAAGACGTCAATCTGCTCCAACTGTTGAGGAGAAACAATGTTGAGAAAAAGAGACAATCAGCTCACTAAATCAGTAACCTGGTCCACAAGATAGTGTGTATACAGGTGTGTTTGGTATGCACACTAGAAAATGCCAGTGGTGGTGTTAACAAGGCTCCTGCAGTGACCTGAGATTTACATCTGGTTTTAAACTAGTTTGTCACATATTCCCCAGGATAGGATTTAAGTGAGAGAGTAGTAGCAGAGTAGCCAAGAACAAAAATACAGTTCAGATAAACTCTCTTGAAGATACATTAAAATGTCTGTAATGTGGTTCTTTACAGTCCTCAGTTCAACTGAGATCAATTTTTACAACAAGGGGAGGAATGCATCAAAATTCCCAATAAACGTTGGACGCTACTTAAATGCCTCTCTGCTGATTGTTCCTATAGACGTTTCAATTAACTGTCTCAGATTTGATGTTTGGCTGAAAACCTTCCAGTATGTTTACTGTACCTACATGTATACCGGCCACTTTATTATTAGGTACACCCTGCTGGGACCTTGCTGGGTCTTTTGCCTTCAGAACAGCCCTAACTCCTGAAGGCATAAATCTAATGAGGTGCTGGAAGCGTTTCTCACAGGTTTATATTGACATGGCAGCATGATGCTGTTGCTACGGATTTGTGGGCAGCATGTTCATGGTGTCCAACAGAGCACTTTTAGGACTGCAAAACATCCCAAAGGTTCTCTGTTGGACTGAGATCTAGTGGACATGGATGTGTGGGGGGTACTGGAGTCATGTTGAATAAAACAATCCAAGATGATATGTGATGTGGAGCATTTTGCTGGTGAAAGCAGCCATTCTAAGAGGCTACACTTCATAAAGGAATGTAGTCAGCAACAATACTCAGTCAGTCTGTCACTGATGCTCAGCCTGATCCAATATTTGCTTGAACAAGCAGTTGAACAAGTGTACCTAATAAATTGGCAGCTGAGTACATATATTACCCTTTCATGCTCATACAACACATTTCTGTGTCATGTTTTTGTCTTCAAGAAATGTTTGGCTGTGATTTATTAAAAACATGGGGATTGGCTCAAGCTATTCCTCTGATGTGCATTATGTACAATTTTCCTTTTCTGTGGTTAAATCTGTACTGTTTTCCCAAAAGTATCGCAGGGATTTGGGTTTTATTTTTTGACTGGGCTGAGCTTTTGTGCAGACAAAAAGTATTAAGGGATTTACTGACTGACAACTGAGCTCAGGATTCTTCCAACTTACTTTTGCAGAAGTAGTGAAACTCAGCTTTAAAGCCGAGGCATTTCTCAGCAAACCTAAAAGCTGTGACTGCATGTTGAAGACTTTTATGTGAAGATAAACAGAATTTAATCAGGTAAACTTCACTTTTCTGGAGGACCTGAGATTTTAATTTGGTTGATTGTGGTTATTGTCCAACCAAGAAATGTAGTATCATATCACTAACTGTGTTTAACACTGGGCTCACAATATATAGAACGGACAGAGCTGACATGATGCCACCTGTTGGTTTATGGCATCGTGTTTTGACGCCAAGAGATTAGCATTTGAATGTTGTTTGGAGCCATCACCATGGTTGTTTGCGTCGCATAGAGGAGTGAGGAGGCGGGGCGGACCATTGACATTGCCCATTGTGTACGACACTGGAGTTCAGGTTTGGTCTCATTGGACAGCAGGCCTGTCGATTAAATTAACCACACCTCTAAATATTTCTATTTTTGAAGCCTAATATCCTCTTAATGATGAAATGATTTTCAGGTGAAAGACCAGATTGCTAATGAGGAGGACTGACTTTAGCTAATGACATCAGAATGACTTGTGGAAAAATTGTATTGACTGAATAATTCATGATAAAACAACAATCTTTGAATTAAAGTCAATTAGAGCTTTTTTGGAGCCAGCATCTAGTGGTCATTGGGAGTATTGCACATTTTTGGACTTCCACATTGCCTTTCCTCAGGAGTGCATGTTTGGACCAGAATCCTGTTTAGTGGAGTTAACAACAAGTCTTATTTGAGGATTGCTGGATCACACAACATACCTCCAGAGAATTGGTTAAGTAGACCAGGTTCTCCATGAGAACTGCCCGCTCATCAAACTCCAGCTCCAGATCCAAGACCCTGGGCCCGTTTTTATCCAGGTTCTCCTAAAGAGCATAAAGCAGAACCCACATGGTCACAGATACAAATATGAATGATCAACAGACTTTAAAAAAACAAGTCATCTGTCATGAGGAATGAATGGGATGTAACTAATACATTTTTACACCAGAAATGTAACAGACATTGCAACATTTCATCTCGTTGTTGCATAAATCCAGTTTTAGTTTAGAATTCATCGTTATGCTCAAAGTTTATTGTTATGTCGATGCTGCTGCCATGAGAAAACAAAAAAGGGAAAACAAGATGCTAAAACAAACCATCAAACATGGAGACCTGGGAGAGAAAACAACTTGAAAGCTGGAAGACCAGCATGAGAGACAAACGGTGGAATACAAAGCTCATCATGACTATTTATCAAGTTGGTTCTGTTTGATCACTGCAGAGAAACAGCAACACCTGAACACAGCCCAGAGCAACTGAGAGATATGACATCTGAAGCTTTAATACGCCACATGACTCTGATCATTTATTAGCTGCTTGACCTTGAGGGAATGCATAGCTCGACATAACAGACGCAGTAACTGCAGTAAAACTTTAATTAAACTGTATCTTTGTTATTATTCCCATCCTGTGATGTTTGTATCTGGTGAACACTGCTTGTAAATCAAAAGAACACCTGAACCAGAAGTGATGCAGTTTGCAATGTGAAAGGAATTTAATATAACCTGAAAGCATTGCAACTGAAAGAAGAAAGGTGAGGAAAAAAACTACCAAACACGACAGACTTGCAGCCAAGTTGTTGATGGAAAAGGAGATACAGTTTTAAAAGCTGAGACAACTAATCAAAAGTGTGTTTTGTATTCTTCTAATCAATAAACACATTTAACTTTGCAGACAAAGCCTTTCTGAACTTTCTTTGTACTACCAATCTAACACTTGTTAATTTTTTGTATCATCTTGCCTACAATTTTGTTATTGTTTGGCGCAAAGTCGATAAAAAAAAAAAGCTTTTGAAAGATTCAGACACCAAGCTTTCAAATGAATTACCGGGACAGACTTTTGACCAATCAGAAGCAGAGCTGTGTATAACCACAAAAAACAAGCCACCTTATGGACCCATTGTGTAAACAGTTTCTGAGGCAGTAAACAAAGCCAAGTCAAACAACACAGGGGCAAAACAAAATGCCACAAAAAGGAGGGCAAACAGAATTCTGCCATTAAATTCAACATAAGAAAGATAAAAACGCCATAGACAGGGAGAAAGAGAATACAGATGAGGAGACGGGATGCACAGATACTACAGCACTGTCACCCTTCCATCAGATTTACCTTGATCATGGCTACAAAAGGCATGACTCTCTTCATGTATTTCTTCAGTTCAGGCAGGGCTCCCAACTCGCTTGCTATCACTTTGTTGTCTGGAAGGACCTTGTTGTTGCTCTGTTCAGACACCAACAAAAAAAGAAAAAAAAAGTTAACCGAGCCAAAGAGAAACAGAGAGAAAAAGATGTATAGGGCAACAGAGAAAGCACAGGATCGGCTTATATAACAGTTTAAGAACTCGGTTTGAAAACATGGATGGACAGCAGTGAGGATGGGTTAGGAGATACTGGCCAAAAATCATATGTTGATAAGACCAAATGTTACACAAGCACTTTTATTTACATACAGCTGCAAAATTAAATTGATATTTATTTAAAAAAAATGCTCCTCTCATAGAATAAGGTTTTTAATTCATAAAAAAAAATACACAGAGCTGGGCAATTGATATTTCTGAACTTATCACTTTTTCTTTCATAAGGCAGAGCACAGGTCAATGAGTCCTGCACTGTGGATTGTTTCAGGGCACGAGGCTGTCGAGGTTTCACAGTCTGAGCTGCAGCACAGTTTAACACACTCTTCGTACTGAAGTTGTAAATGGTTGAAAAGGTTAGTCGTCCGAGCCCCTTTGGTTGGAAGAGGTTTTCGGCATTCTCTACAGAACACATTACTCTGCTGCTCACTGGACACTTTGAATCAAAACCACCTCCAAATAACCGAGCCATTCGATTTCTTTTCACCAACCGACTCCTCTTCAAGCGGCTTGACTCTTGTCTGTGTCCATCTTCATCGAGTCGCTGCATGTGAGCGAGTGTGTGGTGGGAGGGGTTGTACTCAGATAGAGAGGGGGTGGGAATACAACTCATCCTGTATCTCCTATGAAAAATATATTGATACATCACCCCGCCGTACTAGGAACAACTGTACAACTGTAAATAACAAATGTAAAAACTTACTCCTATGTATATTATCAGCTTGTGAGTTTGTTTTTTTCACCTTATAGTGCTTGCCGAGCAGGGATAAGGCACTGTGCTGCCATGGAGGGTAGCTCTTAGCCACATAGATGGTGCAGTGGGAGGGCTTGGCTGGAGGCTTTGAGTCACCTTTCTGTTGAAGGAAAACAGATAATAAAAAAGCATTTTAGATTCAAACACCTAACAAGGTGTCTTCAATCAAAAAGGAAGAGTGTTTGGATCATTATGGTAAGAAAGCAGCTGGTTTCTCCGTGTGAGTGAGATCTTCTTCAGTGAAGGTCCTGTACCATATGTGTGTTTCCACAAATAATTGCTTTTGTCTTCCTGGCTGATTAGAAACTCACTTGCCAACAGAATATGTCTTTCTGCCAAGCATATCATGTAAGAAAACATTATTTTTCCTTACGTCATTACTTTTCCTTTCCTCCCTTTTCCCCTCTTTCCCCATCAGCCTCCAATTCAGCCTCCATGGAAACAAAAACATTTTGTGGCAAATCAATAACAGCGGCCTGCAAGCCTGAGATATCGGCTGTCTTAGATCTTGTCAATACTTGTTTTACTTTTCTCCCAGCTGCCTTCAACTACTTACTGAAGAGTCAAACGGTTAACAAACAATAGGCTGACTTTCCTGCTGTGAATACAACAGAGTCAAGACTTCACATGTATCGAAGGAAACAGGATGTTGCTGATGAGTCACAGGGAGACAACATCAATGATGCACAACTGGAACATGTCAGATTAGAAAGTTTGGACGACTGGGGAAAAAAAGTTGCTGGTAAAGTCAACATCTATTCAAAAGTTGACCTCCTCTCTTCTTAAATTGGCTGATGCAGAAAAAAACATAAAACAAAGCAGTGAGGTCATTTATCTGAGAAGCAACACATGTTTGACGAGGTTTCAGTTTAGTTCTGGTGTATTGTTCAATGGATTTTAAGGATTTAGACAAACTAGAAACTGGATTCAGATTTAATAAAAGCTACAACTCTATTTTAGGCTGATGGTGCCTGATATGTTTTTCCAGGCTTCTTGTTGTACAGTTTTTTTAAAAATCATTTTCTGCATCATTGTGCTCTACATCAAACTGTTAAACAACACCTGAGGGAGAAAAAGCCTCTGACATATTACTGCCTCCAATTTAATTACTACGCATAATGAAGTGTTGGATTTCAAAAATGCTATTAAAAAGAAAGCAATCAATTCTGAAATCAATATTAATTTTCACAATTAATTTAAAAAGCCATTACAACTGTAAAGTAAAGTGGCGGCAAAGACACAAATCTTACTTTGTTTTTAGGGGGAAGCATGTATGCTTTGAGCCGTAGACGGAGGTCGTGTGCCGTCTCCATCAGGTACTGCGAGGAGCGAATCAGAATCTCATCAACCGGCCCAGCCGCAGGCCACGAAGCCTTCATCAGAGAAGTAGGCTATCAGGGAGAAAGAGGGAAAAGGAGGGATGAGGAGTTAGTGAGGAGGAAAGAAGTTGCTGATGATTTGTTTTGTGTTGAAAACCAAAACCACACAACTTTGAATTTCCCCTGATTTCACATAATCACGAAACTAGCAGGCACCATATTAACTGTGGAAGATGTCCAGACTGATGTGTGCACATCTGTGTCCACTGAGTGCCTCTTAGCTGTTTGGCTGGTGGGACTGAACACATGATAGGAAAAAAAAATAAAAGGAAAAAACACTGGTTGTGGGGCTTTTGTTGTTGCTAAGCGACAACCAAAAAAACCCATCTCCGGCACAGCAGCTCTTCTTCATATTCATAAATTTGAGTGTTAAAAATATTCCTGGCTGTCTATTGGAAGTGAGCAACGGTGTGTGTGTGTATTCGTTTCATACTACAGAGAGGAATAAGGCCGCGGTGCGAAGACGAGCTCCCGGTGGACGAGTACATCAGCAGTGGGAATATGTTGGTATCCGTTTCACACAGGTAAATGAGCAGTGCCACTGATGCTACTGCAAGCCTACATCAACCTCTAACTTCTCGCTTCTTGATCCCAGGTGTACTCATGAATGTAAATGAACACACAAAGTTCAAATGTTTCTTAAAATGTGGAAATAATTCATGATCAAAACTCTGAAAAACAGAAGAGGATCTGAGAGCACGCACACAACTCAGAATATGAAAACACATTATCACAGTAGGATATTAAATCCATGCATTTCTTACCTTGCCGAGCAAACCCCAGGTGTATTCACAAAGGTGTGGGCAGATGGGGGCCAGCAGCAGAGTTTGTCTCTCTATGAACTGGAAGACGAGGTCTCTGTGCATGCCTTCGATGGCCAGCTCGCGATATTTGTCTTTGGCTGTCTGAATACACACATTAAATAGTTATAATATGCTCTATGAACCTCCTGTTTGAGCCATCATTGCAGTATTGGTAATATAAAGTGTTTAAAGACATTCAAACAATTGTTTTATTAAAATCACAGTATGATTATTTACCTGGAACTCAAAAAAGCCAGTCTTCAGAGCCTCCTTGTACATCATCCTCTCATAGTGCTGCTCTGTCTTCAGGATGCCTGCGTTCATCTCACTAGACAAAAATCCCCCCAAAAAACTTTCAGTCTACAAAGTCATTTCATCAGTGCTGAACAGTATAAAGAAAAAACAAAACAATTAATGAGCAGAGTATTGAGACAGGATCGTCACACTATGAAGGACTGGCTTATTTTAGTTGTCAACTCAACTCAACTTTATTTCCAAAGCACTTTAAGAGACAGCATGGCCGACCAAAGTGCTATGCACACAATGCAAAAGTTTGTGGCTGTAGTTGGCTGATTTTATTTCTCTTCAAGTGCCAAATGGTCGTAATACATCATTTTTACTTTAAATTCTTCAAATTGACTTCACTTTATTCCACTTTAACTTGTATGATAACCTTTACATTGTATCTGACCATTGTCTTGTATTTTATAATTTCTGTTTTTGCTCCACACTGACATGAACAATGAAGATGTTGATCTGTAAAGTAGCAAATTAAAAATGTTTTCACAACAATTTGAGCAGATGCTATAACTATTAAATCAATAAAGAAATTAATGAACGTCAAATTCTAAAAATGTGTTGGTTTCTGTTTTACCAATGTAAACATTTGCAGTCTTTATTTGTCCCATTTCATACAAACAAATAAATAAATCATTGTGCATTTTGGAAAATGACACTTTGAGGTTTACTTTTAAATACTGACTGCTAATTAAACTATATACATATTTATATAAAATGTGTGCCTCCATTAAACATAAATATTTCAAGCCTGAATTTCCATTACATTATTAACCACTCCATGTCTCTCTCATCTATTATTGAACCTACGGACATGCAGTTGTTCAAGGATGTTTGGTTGAGTTATTGACGTTTAAATTCAGCCCTGCATCAATAACTCTAACTCTCTGCGTCTGCCCTTGCTTATTGTTATATTTTACTTCAATAATTCATTTCAACTACAAACCTCAGGACTTATTAATCCATACCACGCTCTCTTAATGTGTTCCTCCATCTACCTGGCAAAGACGCGATCATTGAAGGTGTCTGCTGGGCCCGTCCTCAGGTTGTTCTTGTTGGCGATCATCTCCTTCACCCACTCCACCCAGGTGTAGAGGCGCAGGATGCCGGCGTCGGCCATGGTCTCCACAAAGTTGGCGTCCTCTACGGTGTCCCCTGCATCAGCCAGAGCCAGACGCATACCTGAGAAAGGAAGTGAATGAAGTGTGTTAAACAAACTACAGGGATCAGCAGAACAGGTGCATTATACACATAATATATATAACTACCGTATTTTCCGGACTATTGAGCACACCTGTTTATAAGCCGCTATTGAATTTATTCGAACAGTTTCATGTGGTCCACTCTGACCGGGTCTGATGTGACGAGGCTAAATGTATCAGCGGCGCGGGGCTTGCTAGCTTGTAAAAAGCTAACGAGCTTCGTGCCGCTGATACATGAGCCACACTGGTGTTTAAGCAGCAGGGTTTAAATTGTCGGAAAAAAGTAGCGGCTTATAGTCCGGAAAATACGGTAAGCTAAATTAATCATGCAACTGTTTGGACCCTCTGTTTATATAATATACAGTGAACACAGCACATCTTCTCTCTGCTGCAATGTACTTTTTTCGACAGGTGAAGTTCAGAGGTTTTGTGGAAAATTCCTCAGCCTGAGAAAACTTAAGATACCCAGAAGACTTCACTCCAAGCCCCTCAGACAGGAAGTCAACATAATGCATCTATCTGCTGTCAGAGCCTGAAGTTCTTTATTCCTATAGCGGCACAGCTTCCACAGACATGTCTATCTATTATTCAGCTTGTTCAGAACATAAAAAACAAAGAAATTGGAAATAACAACCACAGAAACAAACAAAAAACACAGAGTGATGGCTCAACTAATCCTGAGGTACACTGAGCGTAGGTGGGATACTGGGGTTAATCCGAGTACCATCCACGTAAAGATGAAAAATATTGAAGCTAAAGAAAATACAGACAGACATAAAATCAAAACTGTGGAGATGAACATAAGATTCCACTTCACTAAAAAGGGAGACTCACCATTACTTATACTAAACAGGACACCCCAAACATAAAAGTTTTCTTTAAACGATATTTTGAAAGTACACTGTACACCGAGTCTCTTTATTGGTTTCATAACTCCACAGTGAAAATATTATCTTTCATGTTGCTATAAATATTTGATTTTAGAGTCTATGTTTTTCGTTTTTGCTCTGTATCTTGTGGACAATCAGGAACTGCTGCCTTCCTGGAGTGAACATCATCCAAATGCAAAATAACTTGTGACTGATTAGACGACTCGAGGTCACTGGACATTAATTAGCTGCTTGTGGTGGAGCAAACATATTGAATATACACTCACTTTCTGATTACAGTTTGATTAAAGTATGCATAATACATTACAATACAGATAACCATTTTTCTACAGTGCACTATAAGGGATTTGACATATATAATAGCTCATACCACCCAATATCAACACTTCATCTATCTTACAAAGATAAGGGTTTTTCCAATTATTTTCACCAGGGGATAAAATATGTTTGCAGCAAAATCAAGTGTAATGGCCCATGCACTGTGACAAACCCATTGTAATTTGTTCTAAATGTACACCCGATGTGTTTTTCTCCCACATTTCAGCATAACAGGACAGAAACACTGAAAATAAAATCCAGAGAATGGAGAGGAGTAAAAGATAAGAAACAGAACGTGGGAGATAAACAAGGAAGAAACTGATTTTACCGTCTGCTGAGAACTTGTCAATGGCTTGGCTGAGAGTGAGGAAGTTTCCTGTTGATTTGGACATCTGGTGAATAAAAGAAAACAGATGTGAGCAGCCAGAATCTTTCAAGTCTGCTCACCCACGCAAGTTCATTACAACGCATGGTGCAATAAAACTATAGATCCAAGCTGTCTGTGTTGAGCATCACAAAAACACAAGTGCAAATCCACAATTGGAATTCTTAACAGCATCCGACACTAGTTAATCACCGACATATAACAAGATCAGTTTGTGAACACATAGCTTGGTGGCAAAATGTTTTAAATCTGTCAGTTAAGACTCAGCAAAGAGCACATCAGATGGAACCGGGGCTCTCAAAATATTATACACCTAAAAACAAAATTAGGAGGTAAATATTTCACATTATTAATATGCAACGCACCTTTTCAGAGTTGAGGAGCAGATGTCCATTAGCTCGCACTGCTTGTGGCCACTTCCCACTGTAAACAAAAGGACGGGTTTTTAGCAGTGTCATTTTGACCATTTTAATGATAAAATAAATTTCAATCCAATACTGCTGCCTAATTTCACTGAATATTTTATAAAACCTTTTATATCCAATAGGCCTTCTGTAGAAAGAAACAGCATGATAAATATGAAACAGTGATATGTTTAAAATCATCATGAATACTAATAAAGACATTTTTTCCTTCCTTGATGTATGATACATTTCCATATAACAAATGTATGCAAAATCATATAAATGATTAAAATAAATGGATAATGCATCAAACTGATTAATTTTATTAGCTTTTAATTATAGTTTTCTTAAGATTTGATGTTTCTTAATTAATTTTCAACTTCCAATCTTATTTCTTTTACACTTTTTTGTAAAAAATATGTTGAACTGCCTTGTGTCTGAATGGTGCTGCATGAACAAACCTGCCTTGTTTAAAGTAAATAAAAACATGACATCACAGTGTAAGATTGAATACAGGAGAGTCCAAGTTGAGAGCGAGTCCAAATAAGTGGAAAACTGATGAAACTTAAAAGGAAGCAGTGACTCATATCACCTTATGAATTTTTGTCTGCACTGGTCACACTCACTTGTCTTTGGGCCACATGGCCACATGGTTGTACAGGTAGTAAGACAGGTGGTTGGGCACCAGGTCTTTCCCGGACACACGGACATCCACAGGGTACCAATACTCAAACTCCCTCCTCAGCTTCTGTAGATGCTCTTTAGGGATGTCTGTCTTGGGGAAAGGAGACGTCTTAAAGAAGATGAAGTCCCACACCTCTCTGGTCATCTGCTCAGGCCTGAGACAACAAACAAAACAGAGAATGGAAAAGTAATGATCAACTTTAGAAAGAAGGAAGTTGAAGCGAGGTTAAAAACATGCAGTTATATGCTTGGTGTTAATGTGTGTTTGACAGCGTGTGTCTCACTCCTCTTTACTTTTTTACTTCAGTGTTAAGAAAAAGATTTGAGGAAACTTAAGACAGAGGAACAAACACTTAAACAATGTCTGAAAAACACCAACTGTTATTAAAATTGTTGCATTTTAAATATATTTAACATTAATTACACCATATGTGTGTTTTCTCCTCAGGTGAATTATGTCTGTTTGTTTGAAGGACGAGTCAGAAAAGCAGTGAAACAAACACATGCGTTGTATACTTGTTTATTCTGGTGTGCAGGTGTGTGTGTGTGTGTGTTTTGTTTCCATACTTAATAGCCAGTGGTGAGCCTCCCTGTCCATTGAGCACACCTCCCTGGAGGAGGTGGGCGACTGTGTAGTAAGCCATGTAGATGGTGGAGTCCGATAGTGACTCAATCAGCCACTGCTCGTCCCAAGGCAGCCGCGTTCCTATGGCAACCAGGGGATCAGACGCACACACATCCCAACAGACAGAGGAGGACACGCACAAAACCATGAGAATGAAGGAGAGATAATTATCAAGGCAGACAATTGCTGTCTGCTCCGTATTGACGCAATGTTTTGTTGAATTTACCAGCTTAGTCAAGGTGGTAACATAAAAAAAAAAAAAAAAAAAAAGACAGCCATGCAGAGGAGTACAGCCTTGGCTTTGTTGTGTAGTTCCTTGAAAAACAAACTGAGACACAACTCTTTTTTTGTCAAATAACAAACCCATTAAAACTTGTGGTAGTCAAATTTGAATTTTGTAGCAATTTTCGTAAACAAGAAATTATCAAAGTCAAACTTCCCAATCAGCCTCAAATCAGCTGAGCTCCTATTTGTGAGTTTCCACAGAGATTTCACTGACAAACTCTAAAAATGTTTAAAATGATACTTTAAACTTGAGCGGTAACACATTTTTCACTGAATATAAGATCATGGCATCTGAGCAACCTATAAAACTTAGCTGTGATCACGTTGATCAAAACCCTCTGAAACAATTTGTGTCTTTGTACTTGAGCTCTCAGGGTATGAACAAAGTTTGTTGAGGAGAACAGTGAAGATATAAAATTATTTTCTACTTCCAAGTGAAAAGAATCTGCACAATAAGGAGCCTTACAGTAAAATATCAGAAAAGCAGCATACCAGACTGTGTGTCTGGTATTCGAGTTGGAAAGACTTTGTGCTTTATATTCTGAAAATGTGTGGGGAGATTTCTACAGTAGGAGCCTACAACAAGCCTAGACTGTACTGCACAAGCTTGTACTGTATGCCAGCTGGCCTTCAGTCTGCATCTATTCCTGTATGAACAGAGGCGGACTGTTGCTAGGTGCTTTATCATTAGTCCTCTGTCTCCATCTATAGACCGAACACATCGCCTAAATACCAGTTCAATAAGCTTCGGGTCCTATTTATCTTCCACACAGGAGAAAAAATTATCCTACCACAACAGAAAATAGAGTTGTTTAAGTCAACTTCATAAATATTCAGTTTGCTATTCACACAACACACTGAAGGAAGACACCTACCGAGTCCATAGGTACGAGAGCAGGCATGCTCCTGAAGCCAGGCCAAAGTCGCTTCAAAGTTTCTCCGGGTCTCCTCACAAAATCTGTGCAGGATTTATAATATAGAGAATATTTAACAACATGAAGTAGAGGAAGTTACTTATCTTTTTTTTTAGGTTAGCACAATATAATTGGTTTTTAGTTTTCAGCATAACACTGAGTGGCTATAAAATAGTTAAATATATTCTCAATTCATTTAGTGTGCACAAAAACTGCAGTGTCTTACGTCTCCAAAGACTTGAGGACTTCATTGGCCTGCTGCTTCCACTCAGCATCCCCATAGTCCAAATACCTGTAAGACACATAATATTTGCATCAAGCTTTTACAAGACACTGCAAATGCCATTAGTTAATAAATGCTTGAAACAGCTACAGCTTCATCATTATTTCTTGATAAATTTCCTCTGAATAGGATCAAAATAACCTAGTTAACAAAATATCTGCCAAGTTCACCTCTGTCCCACTAGTTTCTACAACAATAGTAAAGAGGATTTTGTCCACTCAGATCAGACAATTTGTTCAAATCAGTAATGAAAACACTTTAAGTCTTGTAGTATAATTATTCCCATTGCACTCACCACTGATCACAGAGAGCCACCACGCACTCATCAGCCGAACGTGACATGACCTGTTTTTCTGGCTCCATGTAGATCATGGCCTCACCCTGTGATAGATTTACACACAGCCAACATCATTAAAAAATAAAATACAGCTAAATCAAATTTCACGCCGTTATCATACATTGTATATTAACTGTGTGTTACAGCTTGCACCAAAACAATATCTTACCTTCTCCACCATCATCTTCTGGATGGGCTTCTTGACATCCTGGACCTTCTGTCCCTTGTAGCCTTCAACCAGCATGATCTGAGACAGCAATTCATTCACAGAAACTCATTCATACGGATGCATTTTTCCCATGAGCTCCGTCCCCCCTCTGCGTGTTTCCTCCAACAACAGATGGTCATAAACAGCTCAGATGGAACATACATACTCAGTGTACAAATATGCAATGTACTCCTTGCAGACTCTGCCTACGTTTAAAAATTTGTATTTCTTTCAAATCTGCTGACAGCTCAGACAGCTAGTTAAGTGGATTTTAACATAACTGATGTCGTAACGCTGTGACAGGAGAGAACAGGAGCATAGCAGGAAAGAAAATAAATTCTCTGATTAGTGTGTATGTGTGGCATGTTGTACAAACTCAGCCCGTTTGTGTTATTTTTTTAAACAGCAGCCAAAACCAAACTGTCTGAAAGCAACACATAGCTGATCAGCCAGTTAATGAATAATTTAATCTGGCCTTAAGTTTTGAATCACCTGATTTGTGTGGGGGATATAAATCATACAAGCTTTAAGGCTGAAGTTAAATCCACAGAAGGTTTGTAGAGAGGCTGCACTATGCTGACCTAAGCAGATGTTTTGTTTACTCCTCAAACACAAAGGGCACTCACCCCTTCATAGAATCCCTTCAGGTAAACCTTCTCCTTGGCCTCAGCCAGTTTCTCTTTGTCGTTCTGGCTCTGGATCTTGAGCTCATCACACACTAGAGGAGCAGACAGGTTCCCGTAGCCTGGGATCTCTATGATAGGGACCTGACATGTGCACACAAACATAATAATACTATATTTAGCAAGTGAATTGGTCGACTCTGATCAAAGTGAAATGAAACTGACTTTTACCAGATCATCTTACCGGCTCAAAAGGCAGCACCATCTTGTCCTCAATTCCGTACTTCTCCCTTAAAGCCTTTCAGAAAAGCAAGAATTAACAGTGATATTAATAAAATGGAAAATGTAGTGTGTGCTAAAATATATGTGCCTGTAAAAGGGTCACATTTTGTCCTCAAAAACCCACCTGAACTTAAATAAATAGGTCAGCAGGCAAATTTGAAAAAATTAATTTTGAAATTAGTTTTCAATGTGAGCTCTTTTCTGTTTGTCTGCAGCAGACCTATTTTGGGGAACAAAGGCTCAATGAAGGGTAACACAAGTCAGTGACATCACCTGCTTTTTCTTGATGTCCCTGAGAGCAGCGATGTCATCAGGAGCATCGGATGGTACACTGGTAACTACCCCCGTACCTGAGGAAAACACACACAAGACATGTAAATAAAATCTATAAAATCACAATATAAGTTACTTCAATCTGGAAACATTTAAGGGTAATGAAGGCCTGAAGCCACCACACGACTTGCTTGTGACACCACTGGTACACTCGAGAAACTCACTTACCGTATTTTCCGGACTATAAGCCGCTACTTTTTTCTGACGCTTTGAACCCTGCATCTTAAACACCGGTGTGTCTCGGTATCAGCGGCATGAAGCTCGTTAGCTTTTTACAAACTAGCAAGCTCCGTGTCGCCGATACATTTAGCCTCGTCACATCAGACCCGGTCAGAGTGGACCACATGAAACTGTTCGAATAAATTCAATAGCGACTTATAGACAGGAGTGCTCAATAGTCCGGAAAATACAGTAATTAAACTATTAAAAGAGGACAAACAAATAAATGTGATGTGGGAGACAAGGATTTGCCCATTCTCCTTTATCACTGTTAAAAACATGATGACACACTGGGCATAAAATATCAATTCTTTGTGAAATTCATGCACAAGACAAATGAATAGAGAAAAACAAACTACAACCCCAAGGCATATGTGCTTATATGTTTGTGCATGTTGTCCTTCAAGGGAAAAAAATACATCCCCTCCATCTGTGAATGTCACAGTGCAATGTTTTGCAATACTACCTTGGCCTGCTATTTTGAAAGCCACAGGATAAAGCTCCGTGCAGATTCTATACAGAAAGTAACAGGAGCTGAAAAAAAAAAAACCCTGACAGCAGCTTTTGTTGAACAACCCAGTGACAGTGACTTTGCACTAAAGACGGAGCAATGTACCACACTCCACTATCATTCTACTGCTCTGAGTAACACTGGAAAAAGGAAGCACATTAACAACAAGGTCACTTTAACCAACATGACATTTTTTTCCTACAAACATTAAATAGCTCAATTCCAATGAATCCAATCTAAATTTGTTGACTCATACCTTTGTCTTCCTTGATGGTGAGCATGGGCAGAGCGTAGATGATCTTATAGGAGGTCAGAGGAGCACTCAGGGCACAGCCGAGGATATCCTTGAAAAACACAAGAATAAAGAGCCTTTTATTTGATTTACACTTTAAAGACTTAGGTACACTACTTAACTCTATTTGGAAATATTAACTGATTTATTGCTGCTTTAAAGGAAAAGGTAAATCACCAACACCACATAACACAGTTATCTAAATACTGTTTTTGCATCATATTTGATAGCAGTGTTACCCCTATAAAATTACACTGAATTAAATAATTCACATAGAAATAATTTGTAATTAATATTAGTAGTAGTACCTGTCCCAATATTTCCATGATTACTGGCACCACTCCATTCTCCTTAGTGAAGCCCTGGAAAGACATGTTCCTGGCAGACCTGCCGGTGGAGATGAAGATGTCGCCATTGGTTGTTTCAAAGGCGACATACTTCATGTCAGGCCTCACCCAGCAGTTGGTCTGACCAAACATGGTCTCTGGTCTCAGAGTGGCAGCCACCAAGTAGATGTTTTTACCTTTCATGCCACTGGGAGAAGGAGAGCAGACATTAAGACTCAGTGGTCGTATTTACCAAGAAGAGTCATTGGTATTATGGTGTTCAGTGTTAGTGACTTCTCACCTGCTATAAAAGACTTTAGATTTGAATTTTGCTGTGTAAGGTTCAACTATCTTCATCTTGATGAGCGTGTACTCCTGAGGTCCAACTCCCTGTAAGCAAGATAAAAAAGTATAAGAAGGATGAGAGGGGTTTATGTGCTCTGTCAAAAAAACAATGGCAAAGTTAGCTACATGGAAAACTGTTAAGTCGGATAAAATTAGTCTGTAGTAAATCTGTGATACAATAGGGTATAATACTTTAAAATATAATCTGTACTTCACAGTTATGGTCAAACAGTCTGTTGACTGATCATACATGACCATGTTACAAATGTTTTTCTGAACTGATAAATAGTTCTATTGAAACAGATAATTCTACCTCTCCAGTTTGCCTGTCGTGGTCCATGCATGGCTGTCCGTCCTTGGGGGAGTAGATGGTATACCTGCAGAGGAGTCCACGATAGTCACGTTACACAAGTCAAAGAAAACTGTGAGAGGTTGAAGTCAGACTGAACAGTCAGTTATCTGCCAGTGACTTCATTCTACAAACATCCACTTTGCTTTTACTCAATGAAAAGCTTCAGGACAGCAACATAGTTCAACTGACAAATGTCAAGTGTCCCTGCTGTTCTCTGTGTTCCATAAGTTACTGAACAAGCTGTGCAACAGAACAAGCTAAACATTTCTATAGAAACCTAACATGATCTTACCGTTTGCCAAACTTGATCTTTTTTCTTTCTTTCAGTGTGACAAACTGCCACCTGACAAAGGAGTCATAGAAGGGGTTCACATCTGTGGTGATGAATGAACGCCTCCAGTCCACCTAATTGGAAATAAGAAAAGATTTAAACAAATGTCTGAAATAAACTTTCTTTAAAAGACAAGAAATGTTGGTTTTCTAGTTTTTGTCTCTTGTTTCAGTGTTTAGATAATTCTGCCCTGGAACAATGCATCGGTGCTTAAAAGTTGAGTGTACTTCTCTCCTCACTGATGATGACATTAAAAAAAAAGGTTCACACAAGTGCAGAAGCAAAACAGAGAGGGACATTTGTTTATGTGAGTTAGATCATTAGAATCAGTCACCTTAACTCCCATTTTTTTGAGGTCTTTGACAGCCAAAGGTGGGAAGTACTCCAGCCAGTGTTCAGCATTGGCAAACTTGGAAATTTCCTCATCATTCAGGCCCAAAGACCTCATGATGTCCCACTGGAAAGTGGAGGATCCAGACTTGGCCACTGCCTTACTCTAGCAGAGAAATATAAGATATAAAAGTATGGCAAATGGAAAGCCAACAATCAACCAACCAACAATCTCATTTCCCAGATCCTCACCTTCTTGCCCTTTGCTTTGTCCTTGATGATGATTTCATCAGATTCCTTTGGCTTCTCCTTCTGTTCTTCATCCTCGTCCGGAAACTGTGGAGGGTTTCCATACAGCTCCATCTCCCTCTTTAGCTTGTCGGCACAGGCCTGATGTTTACAATATGTATTTATCAATAACAAGGACAGACATGGAATTTTGTGTGAGTGGGTTTGAGACAGTAAATTAGACAACAGAGATGGATTACTCAATTAAGAATATCAGCACTGGGTAAATGGGTAAATTAATATGCCTTTGTAATTTTGTACCATGTTTTTTTTACAGGAAAAAAAATGTTGCGTACTGTATACTGTGCTTGTAAAATGAAGAGTGATACGGTTATGTCAGGTCTTAAGTCCTCAGAAAGGACGAGTCCACCCAGTTTTTTTTTTATATCTTTACAAGGCAAGGTGACAATTATCATACCTAAAACTACTTCCTATTCCTTCAAGTCGTTGCAACTATACACACTGCACTCATGTATTGGGGGGAAGAGGGAATAGGGGGAAGAAAAAAACAAATGCTCACCTTGATTGGCATTCCTGTGCAGTGCAGCCCAAATGGGAAAAGACATTTCTTCCCCTTGAGAGTTTGGTAACCAACACCAAACTGTAAGAACAAAATAGCAGTAGCTCAGAATCCACTGATCACGATCAATGAATTTCAATCCATCCATCATAGGTGCTTTCACAGAAAGTCTGCTTCTGTATGTAGTCTTACCTCACACTTTGACAAGCTAAACGTATGCCCAAGGTGCAATCGCCCATTCATGTAAGGATAGGGGAAGGTGACAAAGTACTTGTTCTTGCTGGAAAGGGGAAAAAAGTATTAGTCGTCTTGGACACCAAAATGGTTTGACATCGGGTATCCCTTTCCCAACGCGGTCCTGCTTCAGCTCAAGAGCTTCACTCTCACTTGCATGGCTGGTTTCCTTTTCCAATGGCAACAACAGGAAAAATTACACTACATATCTATTACAATATTCATAATGAACAATAGACATAAGGAGAAGGAAGTACGCCTGCAGGAACTGCTCTGACATGCCTGAGTACAGCAATGTATGTGAATTCCATTCTTCACTTACAGCAGCATATTAAAATACTTCAAGCACACTGAGTAAAACACTGTAAAACTCTTCAGAAAAAAAAACTTGGTTTCTTCGTGATAACAAGATGAGACAGCTACTTACTTTGTGCTTTCCCCAACTGTTGTTGGTGCATCACTCTCAAATGTTCTTTCCTTCTCCCATTTCTCCTGGATTTCCAATTCAATCTTTCTCAAATAGTCCAACTTTGCAGTTCCCTTCCGCTCCTGAAATACAAAGTCCAAAAACAGGAATTTATCAGAGAATAGCCTCTTCAGTGAAGTAAGCTGGATGTGGATTTCAGATGTTTTCTCTGGTCTAAGTCACATTTCTCTTTCTGCAGTTGGCTCGACAGCTCATGTTAGCTAACTTAGCTAATAGCTACAGTAAATATACTAAGATAAAACTAAACTAGTACTAACAATTATAAACTACACATAATCAGAGCGTTGGACTCACCGTCATTTTGTCCTAAAATCGCGTGCTATTTACTGCTCTGTTGTTTAGACAAAAGAAACAGGAGAAATAGTTTCCAGTTTGACAAGGGAAACCCACGCCACCGGTGCCGAGCTGATGACACCAACAGTCAGCTTCTCGCGTTGGTTTCTGGGAAATGTAGTGCAGAGAGCTTGTAGGGTGTCGTGTCGTTATACATTTGGAAAACATGCATCTTTATTCGTGTGGTAAAGTCTTTATTAATCTATTATATTTTAATACGCAGCTGTTGATCTGCTAGAGTGAATTAAATTAATCGCTGCTGAAAAGAGAACGTGGTATCACCACACGGTATGACATATAACGACCGTCAACCGGGCCTGCGTCACGACAATTCGACTTGTGTTGCCATGCCGTAAAGCATTTCGTCCGACCTGCCAGTGAAGAGAGACAGAAGGCCTTAAAGCTTATAAATTTATAGACGATGAAAGTAGGCTTAACGAAACGCACTTTCTTTTTATAGACAGTATTATAGTCTTTCTCACGATGATCATAGAGAATGTGGAAGCCTTGAAGTCGTGGCTGGCAAAACTCTTGGAGCCAATGTGAGTATTGAATTGAAATGACATTTAGCTCGCATGCTAACGCAGCAACGTTAGCTGGCTAGCCAGCGGGTTAGCCGGGCATCAATGAGGACTTGGCTAGAATGTGATGGCAAAAAAACCCCTGCACGAGTTAGCTAACAAGCATTGCCGCTAGCTGGCCTTTTGCAGCTAAGAGACACAGACGTGCTTTCCTTTAGCAAAGAAATTTATTTTGTGAACCATGTTTGTCACACTGCTATTTTAGGGCAGTTAGGCACGCAGCTGGCGGACGATAGTGTAACTTTATCACAGCTCTGTAGTAAAGCATTAAGCTGCAACACACAGATTAACTGGCTGTTTTTGTACTTGTGATTAAAATAACTGTTCGTAATCTAACGTCCTGTTACTGATTTTAGTTGTAATGCTTAAATTCAAATGTTTATATAGGAATAAGTACAAACGGCTTTCTGTTTAAGTTACCATAGTTACGCATGCCTTTTAATCGTTTATCTCTTCTCACCAAGGCGTGTGGCCGTAAAATAGTTTTAATTGTAAGTGAACGCATACGTTGCCATACAGCGCACAAAGCAACATTGATTCATAAACTGAAATATTTGGTTCAGTGATTTGAGAGAAGTTGATAGTCTTAAAGCACTACTGCCTCACATATTCTGCTGTGCATAAAAGCTCTGTGTAGATGATTGTTTTTGTTTTCTTTTTACCTGAGTTATTCCTAATAAGGTGGCTTTTTCTAGAACTTGATGTTTGAATTAAAATGGACTTAGTTTAATTGTATTTGAGGCACCTGTTTTTCTCTGCTGGTAGTTTGTGATCCTCGGGAGGTGGCCTGGTCAGTAATTTGTTATCAATAAAGCTGTCTGTTACCAACACTGGACCTCAGTTAGTTAATAATTCATAAGGTTGTTTTAGCACAGAAGCTAATAGTTTTGTGATTAGCTATGAATTGGATTGGTCAGGCCTTTTTTTGGTTTTGTGTATTTATATTGTTGCAATTGTCAAGCATACTTGTAGCTTCTTTTTTTTTAGCATGCAAAGTCTATATGAGTGGAACAAATAAACTCTGTCGTACATATGGTTTTAAGCTTGTTACTGAAGTTTTTGCAATAGTGCTGAAACTCACTTGGCTCTCGCTGTGATTAGGTTTGAAAACCTTTGCATGCATGGATACCACTGACAAGCAGTATATTGCAGTTGCTTAAATCTAGAATCTGCTTTATCTGCCATTTCCTTTTGCATCGCATAGTTAAAGTGATATCCTGTGTATGTGAAATTGAGAATTCATGTATTGGAATTTGCAGATGTGATGCTGACCCATCTGCATTGGCCAATTATGTAGTGGCTCTTGTGAAGAAGGACAAACCGGAGAAAGAGTTGAAAGCCCTTTGTGCTGATCAGCTTGATGTCTTCCTACAAAAAGGTAAGGGGTACACATAAAGCAAATGACATGTAGAGTAGATACTGAGCCTAGAAAGATTTCTGGTCAAGAAAGTGGGGGCAGACGGGTTTTCCCTCCATCAATGTGCCAACAATGAGAGAGGTATTCATTTTCCTCCCCTCACACATCTCACAGACAATAGAAGCTTTGCTGTTATGTCACAAATCCTCTGACAATCACAGCCAGTGGCATTGTGGAGGTCAATGAATGACTAGACTATTTGAAAATAGTGGGTGAATTTATGAGTGTCAGGTGTAAAAACAAGTGTTATGAAAAGATCTGAATAACTAAAAAGAAAAACTTTTTTTTTTTCCCCCAATAATAAAAAAACATTCATTCAGAAACAGGTTTTAATCTTAATGACAGCTGAAATTTAACTGACAATATTTGCCTTTACTTGAAACTTGTAGCTTTACAGAGTTCAGATAACCTCAGAAAGCTATATAATGTGAATCTAGCAAAACAAGCAGCATTTACATTTTTATAACTTAGCTGGCCTTACACCAAATGTATTTTGCATTCTGCAAGAAGACAGTGTTGATTGAACATTGGATTTATGAGGGAGCCAACTTCCTTCTTCCACCTGAGAAATTACGTGTTGTTTAGGAATCACTTAAGACTATAAGTTCTACTTTTAGAAATGTAGTAAACTTTTCAATTTTACCATTTTCCACTTATCCTAGGATCCCTCTTATGGCCACCAGAGGGAGTATTATGTCTAATTAATGCATTCTGTATCTCCCTTTCTGTCTTCAGCCTGTCTCAGTATACAGCGTCAACATATTTACTTAAAACATGTTCTTTTTACTTGGCTTAATTGTATAATTGTTTTGCCTCATTTTTATTTGTACAGTACTGCAATCACATGACTAGGGGTTAATTTAGTTGATGAATACACTTATGTGGTTTCTCAGTGGTTACTTCATCAAGTGTTGAGAAATCTGAAAGGGAATCCTGAATTTTAAAACCAACATTTTGATGGTAATTGTTTCTAACCAACTTCTCAGTGCAGGGCAACAGGAAGCTCTAAAAGCTGTCATGGTTTTACTAATACAACACAGTGTTTAGAATAACAATCTTAAAAACTATACTTGTGTTAAATAGTTGATGATTTCCTTGAAAGTATACTTGCACTTTCCATTTGAGCAGATGTATTTTCTCCCTTTTGTGTTGTTTTATCCTGTTACATTTTTATCACGCAGCTTGACTCGGTTTCATGTCTGTGCTGCTTCTCTGTGTGTGCTATTCATTTGGTGTTTATTATACTTCTGCTATATTTAGTTCAGGCAGGAGAAGAGAAATATTTAGTGTTTGGTGATTCAGCAGGAATGTCAGTACATTTCATGCCTAAAGGCTTTTTTTTTTCTCTTTGATGAATTTACAAAAGTGCTTGCAATTCTACTGAAGATTAAATCTATTCACGTGATTCAACTTGTCCTTGCAGAGACTATAGGATTTGTCGATAAACTTTTTGAATGTCTGACGACCAAGAACTACCTGGGAAATCCTGCAGCCAAGGAGGCTCCCAAAGAGGAGACTAAACCACCTGCAGTCAAGTCTGATGTTGTTGAGGTAAAAAGAAGAATTTTATTGTGGTCACATGTGGACTCTGAGAATGAATAGCTAGCTTGTGAAAATCAGTCTGGTGACACATTAAAGCATCTTTAAAGTGGTTTTGTGAAAAAGGGGATTTTGTCTCCTTTAGTGCTTTAGATCAAAGTGTGTGATGAATGATTTTTGATAAAATCTTTAGGTGTCTAAATCTCTTTTGGTTAAGAAAAAAATACATGTCAGTTTAAGTTGTAATGGAGTGGGTTTTTTTTGTTTGTTTTTTTTTCCTCCCAAAAGGCTGAAACTCCTGAGGAGGAAAGAGAAAATAGGCGAAGGAGAAGTCCTCTGAGAAACCGCTCTGACTTCAACGAGTCCAGGTATGACTGAATATGTTTATTCTCATCAGTGACAAAGCAGTGTACAGATACTATGAAGTGAGATGTACAGGACTTAATTTCCTGGCTCATTCTGAAACACCCAGTACATGGGTCTTTTCCTGCTGCTGATAGAGACCAAATATTTTGCATTGCTTGTGTAGAGAGCTTACCTTGTGGGTGGCTATATTTGCATAGTTAGCTTCAAACCCCGTGAGTTCTGCTTTTAGCTTGATGAAGGCCCTGGTGTCCAGTGACTTGTCCCTTGGCTATGACACATCTAGTTACAGCAGATAGGACACCAGAGTAATACAAAACAACAATTGTGCTTTCATATGTAATTCATATTTTGCTGCATTTAAATATCATCTCGCAACACTCCAACAGTAATTGTTGCTTTTCACTGATTTATTCATTTGATTATTTTTACTTTCCTGTGGTTTTGTTTTTAAAGCTTCTGTTAATGAAACTCAGCGTTTCCTGTAGATTTTTTTTACAGTTAACAGCTTTTTAGGGAGTGAGAGGTTGTTATCTGTTTAATGATAATTAGACTGAGAATTTTAATGAGGGTTTATTAAAAGAAAGCAACTTTTACTGCCTTGCTTTGGGGTAGATCAAAAACATTTATTTGTTTTTTTACTAAACAAGAACTATTCATATAAGACAGGTAATGAAAGGAAATAAAAGTGCTTCTCTAATAACATCTTGTTTCAACTTAAAACCTGCTTCTTTGGTCAGTACAATCAAATATTGTTTGCAGTTTGACATCTAATTTCAAGGTTCATATTAATATGTACTGAAAAAACTATGATCCACATGTCCTTATTTGACCTTTGCCTCTGCTGGTGTAGGTGCTGCTCAGAGCCGGTTCAATATGCCTGTCAGACTTTAATATTCAAAGCAGGTGTAAAGATAGTAATTCACATGTGTTCTCTATGACCCCTTCAACCACAAAGGAGCCGCGATGACAGGAGGCGTGATGAGCGCAAGC